>JACXGJ010012027.1:0-18688 GCA_016801105.1 Esox niger | reverse complement strand
TATATATATATATATAGATATAGATATATATAGATATATATATATATATATATAGATATGTAGATATATATAGATATACATATATATATAGATATGTATATATATAGATATATATATATATATATAGATATGTATCATTTTTTATATATATATTTACATACAGGGGATATAAAAAGTCAACACACCCCTGGTAAAATGCCAGGTTATTGTAAGGTTTTTATTTATTTATTTTTTCCCCCTCGAAGATTTTAGTTGTTTTCCCATTGTAGGTCACATAAAATGAAGTCATGACATGATTTATCTTTGTCACATTCTTTTACATCCCAAAAACTGGGGTGTCTAGACTTTTTATATACAATTTATATAAACACACACACACACACACACACACACACACGTTTATATATGCATACATATATGTTTGTTATATGGCTATTTCATGCTGTTGTCCCAATATATAATCCTAGTATTGGTCCCAATATGTAATTCTAGTCAAATCTGAATTATTATTATTTTTTTAACAGTGGAAGCGACTCATACGATCTCTGGGAGCCAGCTGTTAAGAGATGGCCAGAGTCAAGCAATCCAGCTCCCACTACTTGAAGAGCGTCTACCTCTGCTATTGTTTCTGGCTCCACTACAAACCCTCCTTTTGTCTCCACAATCTCTCCGGCTACGTCATCCTCTGTTTCCACATGTACCCCCGTCCGGCCATCCAGAGGTGTGAAGAGGCCAGCCCAGAGGCACAGACGGGCCAGTGTACCAGCTGACTCCCCCACTTAGGAAGAGGACCGTTGGCACACAGTACTGGAGGAGGATGTGGAGCCGATTCCACCCCATTCAGGCCTGAAAGGCAGACAGGACCTCAGCTGGACATGACTTGGACGTACAGCCCCCTCCATCTGTTCCAGCTGTTTTTTACAACATCAGTTCTTGCGACGCTGATGTCTAACACCAATAAGTATGGGACAAAAAAGCAAGCTGGAAATAAAGAGGCATGGAAGACCATTTCCATCGCACTCGTCACGCCTCCTGTCAGTACCAGACATCCATCAGACATTTCTGGGAGTGTGTAAACCTTATTTGCTATCCACCTTGTGACTGATTCGAAATTCCTGTGTCTGATTTTGTTGTTTAATGTCTCCTGTGTCTGATTTTCTTGTTTAACAAACACACTGAGTTGAAATATCATATTTTTGCGGGTAGGAGTTGTGTGCTATTATGTGCAAAATTATGTTCTGCACTTGTCCGTTGATCTACAGCAGCCACGTTTTTTCCAAACAGATTTCATTCATATAAATGTAATGATGTTCATACTTAGAGGCAAAATATGAATATTGGTCATAGCGTTTTTACATATACAAAATGATGGAGTTAATGGGTTCCAATGGCCAATACATTCTATGTAAGGGAATGGAGTTAGCTACCTCTTTTCAGGGCTCTAACTCAAGCAGGGTGAGCGTTGTAAGGTTGCATATGTCAAAATACTCAAGAGCACCACTGTGTGATTAAATGAAAAGTGGTTGCCCACATTGTTGTCTGACGATTGTGAACATACTGTATGTACAAAGTAAAAGTATAATCAGTTTAAGCATGTAGGAATTCTGTGCCTATATGCTCAAAACCACACCTCTATACAAGTTCATAGGTCAATGATGGCAATGTCTCTTCCTGACCTGGTATATATACATTTTAAAGACCTTTGACTATAGATTCCAAATATTAAGTTATGTGAATATTGGTCATTTGATGCCATAGGAATAGTTTTCTAAAGTGATTTTCACAAATTCAAAATGGCCAAACAATCATAATAAAAAAATTAATGGATCCCAATAGCAAATATGTTTCCTATAGGCGATGTAAATAACTTCCTGTCTCAAAGGGATGAACATGGTAAGGTGGCAAATGTAAAAATCCTCATATCACCACCATGTGGTGAACTAACAATTGCTTAAACTTATTTTTTGTCATTTCATTGTTGTCAACCTTTACTAAAATTTGAATTGTAATACCATTATGCCTGTTGGAGATTTTTTGCATATTTATGCAAAACTACCCCAATGCACAAGTTCATTGGTCAACAGTGGTCATGTTTTTTGACATACTGGTCTGATTTCTATAGATTTTAAAGACCTTCATCCATTGATGCCATATACAAAATTGGGTAGAATGTCAGTCACTTTGTGCCATAAGAGTAGCATTTCAAGTTTTTTTTTCATACAAAAATGGCAGAAAAGAATGGCGATCCCAATTGCAAATATGTTTTATGTGAGGAGATGGACATCAAAGTATTTTCAAGGCTCAAAATCCTCGAGTGTGGAGAATTTTGGGGTTTTGTACCATTTTATCCCATGGGAATCTGCGAAAACAGAATAAATAAAAAAATTAACCCTACAATAACCTGGATGCATAAGTGTGCACACCCTTAAACTTATATTTTGTTGAAGCACCTTTTGATTTTATTACAGCACTCAGTCTTTTTAGGTAGGAGTCTATTAAGCATGGGATATTTTGACGTGGCAATACTCGCCAACTCTTTGCAAAAGCGCTCCAAATCTGTCCGATTGCGAAGACATCTGTCCACAGCCCTCTCCAGATCATTCCACAGATGTTCAATTGGATTCAGGTCTCTGGCTGGTAGCCATGCTTTTCATAAGACCATAACACATTTTGCCATGTGCTTTTGGAAGACTTGTTTTTTTTAAATTCAGCCGGGCTCCTTTAATGTCGCTGAGTCACTCAAGCCTATTGTATCATTTATGCTCAAAGCTGTCAATGTATAGGTTGATAATTGCCACACCTGCATAAATCATAGGGATGTCATATGTAAATAAGGACAGGTGCAGCGCATTCCCACATCCACGACTTTATTCAATTTATCAATCTGCGAGGACATCTAGGCTTATTTCAAAAAGCTACTGTTCCGTAAATCACACTTTGGAGATGATCGTACATCCCTGTCCACTCTTGAACCTTAGATATTTTCTGAGAAAGTTTCTTAAAAGAGGGCAGGTGTCTTGCTCAATGTGTATTTAGAGTGGTTAATTTACATTGAAGCTGAATGGATGGAAGCAACAAAATAATGTGAAGTACTATATCTGTTTTCTATATTTAAATTGCAGACATTAAACTCGAATATTTCTGTATTTCTAGTAATGGATCATTCTTACAGTGGATCTCTACCTTTTTTGGGACAGCGTCGCCCTATCCATTATCCTGGTCCCTTACCAACCCCCAAATGAATAAGATGTAGGCTAATTGCCCTGAATATTAATTAATGTTATGTTTGTTATGATTATTATTACAAAAATCATCAAGAAAGCACAACATTAAGTGACAAACAACTGATTTATTAATTTCACACGGAAACAAACAGCAGCCATCAGAAACAGCTAGCAATTTGACACTTCTTAATTAATTGACACACCAATGAGAGATGCCAAAGAATATGCATTCTTATGAATTTTTCCAACAGAACACAAGCTGGCACTTATCAAGGAGTAAAAGCAGAAGGATTAACTTTCAATGGAAATAAGTTAAAACCCATTGAAAGTTAGTGAGACCCCTGCACCTGGTTGTACTGCAGTCAGGTCAACAAAGCCACTGAATAGAGTTTTAATGTGCTTCTGAATGCAGGAAATTATGTTGCTTTCAGAGGTCCAACAGTGGAATATCCCTCTTGTAATTGTGTAAATACTGCGATAACCAGGTGTTCGTGGTGCATCCCTCTGAAAAATGAACGCTTTTAAGAGAAAGATATTCTTCCACAGTAATACCAGGAAAGAGAAGGTTCATTTACTGGGTAAACATGGCGTTTACACAGTGAATACCGTGTGGGTGACATTTTGTAGATGAAACTCTGATGTCCTGTTCCTGTGAAGGCATCACGGAGCTGTGCCACAAGATGCTGACAGAAATACTGAAGAGAAGAAGAGTTACAATACATATAGTCCAGTCGCAGTGGCCACCGTTTTTGCAAGCAGTTGAAACTTGAAACTCATATTGTTGTGAATCTTTAGTGTAAACCTTGCCTTAAAAGAAAAGCCCCCCCAAGGGCTCTTCAACACCCCCTTTCCAAAATATTGTTTCCAGCACCCCCGTCGTCCTCTGAACGCCCCCTGGGGGGCAGTACCGCCCCTGTTGAGAAACACTGTTCTGGAGTAACAATGGTGCTTTACATCCATGCAGCTGTCTGTGAGTGTACCTCAGGGGTCCGGCTTAGAACTAAGCGTCATTGTAATCATGACAGCGCCTGGAAAGAGGAGTCCTCATTTTCCCTAAATCTGTGAGTCCAGTGTGTTGAGCTGATAATTTTGGGCACTGGCTCCAAAATGTTCAAAGCTATCAAGGTGGAAAAGGGTGATTTTCTCCCTATCATGAAGTTGCTGAATTGGCTCTTGTGATGCAACATCTAATCAATGTTTTGCTCTTTGCTTCCTTCCTTCTTTTCTTCTGGGACATCATCCTCCTTCAAACTCTCTCACCTCTGACCTTCAACCTTTTGATTTCATGCACCTGCTCGCTCAGATGGTCTTCCCTAAGATCAATCATGGCTTTCTTTCTGCTGACCAGCAGCTCATAAAGCGGAGGCTTATTAAGGTAGTAGATTTCTTTGCTTGTCTTATTCCAGAACGGGCCAATTACCTTCTACCTGTTCATTCCTCAGTTTGCATGCCAGCCTTGAGACAGACTTTGTTGATCTTTATACATTGACATCAAAATAATCTAAAAATGCATTCAGATGATACATTTTTATTTCTCCTATTAAAAATCATACATTTACCAAAGCTTATCGTAGAAATTATACAAAGCCATTACCGTTCCTCACTAGAAATTGTGTAATAAAACAATGAAGTTCCAGTTAGCAATACTCAATATAGAAATGAATTTACACCATGTCATATATATATATAACCTATTAATAATTTTTCTGTTATTTTAAAGGGTTGCCCTACTGAATTTATTAATCTATAAGGCTGAAATGTGGCATTTTAATGTTATACTTGTTATGTTTCTCTACAGGGTGATCAGGGTTCAGCAGGCCCCCCAGGGCCCCCTGGGCCCCCTGGACCCCCCGGCCCCAGAGGGCCACCAGGTGACACAGGCAAGGATGGACCTCGGGGAGTGCCAGGTCTGCCGGTCAGTACATTATTAGTGTATATTTTTAATGGATACAATACAGCCCATGCTGGTATTGGGCTGCATTAGTGCACATAGCATGGGTGTTTTGCACAACTGTGAAGGGACGATTAATGCTGAATAATATATACAGTTTTTGGAGCAACCTAAGCTGCCATCCGAATCACGTCTTTTTAAAAAAAGGCCTTGATTATTTCAGCGAGACAATGCCGAACCACATATACAATAAATGCACTCATAACAACAGCATGGCTAAAAAAGGCTTGCCTGCAGTCCAGACCTGTTCCATACACTGAAAACATTTGGCACTTTATGAAATGACAAAGGAGATACCGAACTGTTGAGCAGTGGAATTTCTTTATTAGGCACAAATGGGAAAACATTTCACTATCAGAACCACAGCAATTGGACTCCTCAGTTACCAAATCCTTACAGAGTATTGTAAAAAGAAGCGCTAATGCAGCACAGTGGAAAACATGCCCCTGTCCCAACATTTTTTAAACATGTTGCCGGCATCAAATTCAAAATGCGCATGTATATGTATATGTATACAATAACATTTATCAGTTTCAGCATTTGACATTGTGAAGTAACCACTATATGAACTATGTATTCCAAACGAAGGTGCAGCGACCCGGATGGATAAGGTTTACTGATTGTACTGAATTTTGCAAAGTTGTTTTGAAAATGGTTCTGAGGCTATGGTTCTCAGCAGGAAACTGATGGAGTACCTCCTCCGGGTAGGGAATGAGGTTTTATCCCACGAAAAGGAGTTCAAGTATCTCAGGGTCTTGTTTTGCGAGTGAGGGAAAATGGAGTGGAAGATTGGCCGGAAAATCATAGCAGCAGGGGTGATATTGCATTCGCTTTACCGCACCGTGGTGAAGAAATGAGAGCTGAGCCAGAAGGCAAAGCTCTCGATATATCGGTACATTTTCGTTCCTACCCTCACCTATAGTCATGAAAGCTGGGTCAAAAGAACTAGATCATGTGTACAAGAGGCTGAAATTAGTTTTCTCAGAAGGGTGGCTGATGTCTCCTTTAGACATGAGAAGCTCAGTCATCCATGATGTGCTCGGAGTAGAGCCGCTGCTCCTTTGCATTGAAAGGAGCCTGTTGAGGAGGTTCAGGCATCTGGTAAGAATGCCCCCAGGATGTCTCCCTAGGGAGGAGACCTCTAGGTAGGCCCAGGAGTAGGTAGAGAGATTATATTTCAACACTGGCCTGGGAACACCTCGGGATCCCCCTGTCAGAGCTGGCAAATGTAGCTCGGATCAGGGATGTTTGGGGTCCCCTGCTGGAGCTGCTGCCCCCGCGACCAGACAACGGATAAGCAGATTAAGAGGAAGAGATCAATATTAGGATGTTTAATATGCTACTAATCTATTTACTTACTAATTTGGCATATTTTCCATCAGACATTTTGGCGGTTGATATTTTCAGCGCACCTGATACCGGCGAAAAGCCATTGCCAGTTTTCCTTAGCTGTAGGCCTAGTAATGAGGATTTGGTGTGCACAAGGCCCAGTGAATGTGGCACCGTGAAAGCAGTGCCAGCAGCGGGAGGCTTCTGTAAATCATCCATTTATTTATTATTATTTATTTTGGCATTTGTATAGCTACTAATGCCGATATCCTTTGATCGTAGCAAAACTCCTTGTATCATCAAAATGAGATGGAAATTAAAACAAAATTCTAATGGAATAATTTTGAATAATACAAGTGTTGTGTAATTTTCATTTAGTACATTTGTAGGGCCTAGTAAGCGAATAAAAATATTATTGCCTGTGTTCTTCGAAATAATAATTCTAGGTAGGCTATTTATGGTAAAACAGTGGTAAAACAGCAATACATTTTTTTATTGTTGTATTTGGTTGCACACTTGTAAAAAAATATATTTGCAAACTTGAAATTAATTTTGTAGCTGTATAAAAATGTGCATAGTTGTAACATACTTGATATTTGGAATCATGCTTATAGTTTTCACAAAGATTTCGCTAGAACTGTGACAATGATTTTTTGTAAATCAGAGTCTATGGTAGTACGTTTCACAGCGTTTGCAACCGGAGATGCTAACGAGGACTCTGATCGGCACGGCATAGCTTTTCTGACCAATGAAATGAGGGCGTCACGTTTTCACCCTTTCACCAATCTGAGTAGATTCTGGAACAACATTGTTTAAAATCGGGTCGGGTGAGGGAAGTTTGGGGGTCCTCTGCTGGAGCTGCTGCCTCCGTGACCCCACAACGGATAAGTGGATGAAGATGTATGGTAACTTGCTGCAGCGTATTGTATTGTTAGCTAGTTCACGTGTGGAAATCTAAACTGAGTGAAAAATTCGAAATTTGTACTATGATAATTTTCTAATCTGTTAAAATATAACCTCATGGTTTTCTTACAAAATGTTAAAGTATTGTGTTTTCGCTCCTTGTCTGAGAAGGATAGGTGGTAGAACGAAGGATCAACATGGTATTACTCTTTAAGGTTAAGAAATACTCACTGTCCCATTAGGACTGAATTTTAATCCCATATAGTCATAGTCAATTAAAGAGAAGAGGGTAAATCAGCCAAAGTGAGTTTATTCCCCTCAATAAAATTAGATGTCATATTTTAAATGCTGAATATAGTTTTGTTAAATAATATAGTTTTTCTTTGTTTGTGTTTACCAATGATAACTGAAATAGTACTAACCACAACACTTGCATTAGGGCTAAAATCCAAGAAATAGCCCTAAAACCATTGATAGGACAAACAGAAATGTTGCCAGTTATTCTTTCTACACATCTAAGCAATGTGAAGATTATTATCCACACTTTGTCTTTTAAAATTCTGTAAAGGAAAACTGGCTCTGAAATCCTGAAATGGGATTTTCAACGCTACTGGTGAAAATAAACAACTTTCAACAACAAGATATAATCTTAGGCCCCATTCCAAGCTTTGGGAAAGCAATTGAATCTTTTAGCAGACTCCTTGGGCTGACTACATGGCTGACCACGGGATAAGGTTTATTGACAATTTCAATATTTTTGGGAAATCTAAAGACCATTTTAGACCTGATGGGTTTCACCCAAACATCATGGGATGCTGGCTGCTTGGTGCCAACATACGTCATGCTCTTGGAATGCCATTTCCAAACAAGATAAGCATGAAGAACAGTACTCATAGTCAGAGAATCCACAACCCCCCTCCTGACCCTCTAACTAAAATTGTCCAATGATTCCAGAAGTTGTCCTTGTCCCAATCGGGGGCACAACTCCCATCCTCCCCTCCACCACACTCCCATTTTCCCCCTCTACCACACTCACCCTCTCCACCTCCACCACACTCACCAATCAGGGAGCTAGTTTTAACCAGAAAGCAGGGATCTTCTTTGCCTATGACCCACATGTTGTCTTGACACACTGCCATCTGACTATTCTAAAACAATTTTTAACTCTTTAACAACGGACCTACAGCAAATAGCTAAAAGCTGTCTGCAATCAGGCATTTCCCCAACGTCTCTAAAAACAGCTGTCATTAAGCCCCTGTTAAAAAAAGAGGATGCACTGGATGCATCTATAATAAACAACTATAGACCTGTATCAAATCTCCCTTTTATTTCCAAGATCATTGAAAAGGTTGTCTTTAAACAACTTAGCAAATTTGTAACCTCGGGTGGTCTTTTGGAAAATTTCAGTCATGCTTCCGACCTCACCACAGTTCTGAAACAGCCATGATTAATGTTTTAAATGATATTCGACTGAATACAGATTCAGATAAAATACCACTTCTGGTTCTATTAGATCTCTGTGAAGCATTTGACACTGTAGTCTGTAATTTTTATCACAGGTACACTTCCACTGTGAGAGACGGAATCTAAAACAAAAATCCAGAAAATCACATTGCATGATTTTTAAATAATTAATTTGCATTTCATTGCATGACATAAGTATTTGATACATCAGAAAAGCAGAACTTAATATTTGGTACAGAAACCTTTGTTTGCAATTACAGGGATCATACGTTTCCTGCAGTTCCAGGTTTGCACACACTGCAACAGGGATTTTGGCCCACTCCTCCATACAAACCTTCTCCAAATCCTTCCGGTTTTGGGGCTGTCGCTGGGCAATACTGACTTTCAGCTCCCTCCAAATATTTTCTATTGGGTTCAGGTCTGGAGACTGGCTAGGCCACTCCAGGACCTTGAGATGCTTCTTACGGAGCCACTCCTTAGTTGCCCTGGCTGTGTTTTGGGTCGTTGTCATGCTGGAAGACCCAGCCACGACCCATCTTCAATTCTCTTACTGAGGGAAGGAGGTTGTTGGCTAAGATCTCGCGATACATGGCCCCATCCATCCTCCCCTCAATTACGGTGCAGTCGTCCTGTCCCCTTTGCAGAAATGCATCCCCAAAGTATATTGTTTCCACCGCCATGCCTCACGGTTGGGATGATGTTCTTGGGGTTGTACTCATCCTTCTTCCTCCTCCAAACACGGCGAGTGGAGTTTAGACCAAAAAGCTCTATTTTTGTCTCATCAGATCACATGACCTTCTCCCATTTCTCCTCTGGATCATCCAGATGGTCATTGGCAAACTTCAGACAGGCCTGGACATGTGCTGGCTTGAGCAGGGGGACATTGCGTGCACTGCAGGATTTTAATCCATGACGGCATAGTGTGTTACTAATGGTTTTCTTTGAGACTGTGGTCCCAGCTCTCTTCAGGTCATTGACCAGGTCCTGCCATGTAGTTCTGGGCTGATCCCTCTCCTCCTCATGATCATTGATGCCCCAAGTGGTGCGATCTTGCATGGAGCCCCAGACCGAGGGAGATTGAGAGTCATCTTCAACTTCTTCCATTTTCTAATAATTGCACCAACATTTGTTGCCTTCTCACCAACCCGCTTGCCTTTCGTCCTGTAGCCCATCACAGCCTTGTGCAGGTCTACAATTTTATCCCTGATGTCCTTACACAGCTCTCTGGTCTTGGCAATGGTGGAGAGTTTGGAGTCTGTTTGATTGAGTGTGTGGACAGGTGTCTTTTATACAGGTAACGAGTTCAAACCATTGCAGTTAATACAGTTAATGAGTGGAGAACAGGTCTGTGAGAGCCAGAATTCTTACTGGTTGGTAGGTGATCAAATACTTATGTCATGCAAGAAAATGCAAATTAATTATTTAAAAATTAAATTTTCTGGATTTTTTTTTTAGATTCTGTCTCTCACAGTTGAAGTGTACCTATGGTAAAAATTACATACCTCTTTGTATGTAAGAAAACCTGCAAAATCAGCAGTGTATCTAATACTTGTTCTCCCCACTGTATATGGCTCTCGAACCATATGACAACACCTGAATAGACTCTCTTGGTCACTGTATAGAGCACATTAATACCTGGGGATGAACCAAAATTGCCTACAATTAAACCAAGATAATTTGTGTTTATTAATGTGTTTGGCAACAAAAATAAAATAACAAGTATTAGTAAAGAGCTGGATTCTTGGGCCTTAAAATCAGGGATCAAGTACGTAATCTTGGTGTTCTGATAGACTCAGACATTACATTTAACAGTCATTTCAAAGCGGTCAGCTGTATAGAGCACATCCCCAGGTATTAATGTGCTCTATACAGTGACCAAGAGAGTCTATTCAGGTGTTGTCATATGGTTCGAGAGCCATATACAGTGGGGAGAACAAGTATTTGATACACTGCTGATTTTGCAGGTTTTCTTACTTACAAAGAGGTCTCCCAAAAATACCAAGACCATCCATGCTTTTATCTCTAGTAGAGTTGACTACTGTAATGGCCTAACTGGACTCCCCAAAAAGACTGTAAAACAGCTGCAGCTGGAAGCTCACTGCAGATGCAACTAAGAAAATGTCAAGTAACTCCTATTAGAATAGCTGAACTCTTTTGTGATTATTCAGCCTCACTCTAAATGATGGCAGGTGTGTATTGACTTCTATTCAACATGAGTTTGAATGTGATTGGTTAATTCTGAACACAGCCACACCCCCAGTTTTAAGAGGGTGTGCACACTTATGCAACTGGGTTATTTATATTTAAAAATTTTCCTCATATATTTCAGTTTGTTTTTCAATTGAATTGTTCAAGTTGTAGGTCACATTAAAGAAAGAAAAAGCACTGACATGATTTATCTAATTTTTACATCACAAACACCTGGCATTTTAACTGGGGTGTGTAGACGTTTTATATCCACTGTAAATGGTGCAACAATAACCTACAGTCCTGGATCAAGTTGATCATCCCTAGTATTTTATTAATGCCTGTAGGTAGTAAAGAATCAAGGACCTGTTTTTCAGTTAGCTGACTGTGAGAGATGATGATCCCTAAGAACAACCTAGCTAACAGCTTAGCCCTTAATGCATTATTTGATCAGAAAAATGTATTCTACCAAATGCCTACAATACATACACTAATTTTATCATGTTGTTCCCAAAGATGAATTACAAATATAATGCCTTCGAAGCAGAACAAACCTTTCATACAGTATTATAAAAATGTTACTAATCAAGTATTTAATATTTCCACAGGGAGATCCTGGGACTCCGGGGGAGCATGGGCTGATGGTAAGCTATATTTTGTTTTATGCCATGTTACGTTTTCTATACCAAGGATGGTTTTCCAGTTATTGTAGTGCATTCTACTTTGGCCTAATTAATCCTATTTTACAAGACTTTCAAATTTTTCAGAAAGATGAAATAAGTCATTTTTTATATAAATGCAGTCATTTATTAAAGGATCATCTTATTCATTACATTATTTATTGGAATAACGGACTTATTTTCAACAGTAGTAAATGACAACCGGTTATTCCTGAAACCCCGACTCTCACTGTTTAAAACTATTATGGAGGCAAACTATTGAACTTAATAGCATTTGGATACTGGTTTTACTGTTTAGCAAAGTACGGCATTTAGCTAAATGTTCCTCATAAGAATGCATGAAGTATGTCAACCCAGCTTGTATTGACAGATGAAGTGAGGAAAGAAACAGGAACAAATAATATACACACACACACTCACACACTGTGTGAATTGACTTTTGAGATGTGGTAAGAAAGGGTCAGCAATATTGGATGTGCAGAGGATAAAGTGGAGTTGGAGAGTTACAAGCGGTTATTATTCAGACATCTTTTTGCGGCATTGGTTGGGTTCAAATAACATTAGATAATGATGTGTCCAATTCCCTACTCCATACTTTGACAAAAGAAGAAACATTTCTGGTGAAGAGAAACCCTCTTTCCACATCAGTATATTAGAGGCAGTTCCTGATTGACTGTTTAGGAGGTGCAGTGCCAAATGGTGACAAATTTTTTGCATGCATTGCGGTCCATTCAGTTAATGTTCAAAAAGAGATATTCAAATATTTTGCTCTTAAAATACAGGGCAAGAATAAATAATACTGGAAAGTGGCAATCATGAGTTTAGCTCACGACATGGATGTCAATAATGGAAAATCGTTTGCAAAGCCACAACACAGAACAGATGCACTGAGCAGGTTTGATAATGAACCATGGAGAGCAGAAAAGAACTGTCAAAAGACCCACGTAACACGGATATCGAACTTTATAAAGATGGAAAAAGATATCAAAAGATATCAAAAGCCTTCCAAATGCCAGTCAGTACTGTTCAATAACTTATTAAAAAGTGGAAAATTCAGGGATCTCTTGATACCAAGCCAAAAATCAGGTAGACCAAAACTGACAGAAGATTTGTTCGGGATACAAAAAAAACCCTTGGGTAACCTCAGGAGAAATACAGGCTGCTCTGGATGAAGATGGAGAGGTTGTTTCAAGGAGCACAATATGACGATACTTGAGAAAAATGTAGCTGCATGGTTGAGTTGCTAATATGAAGCCTTTACTGCGCCAATGCCACAAAAAAGCCTGGTTAAAGTGAAAAGATCTCCCTAGAGTGGCTCAATGATAATTAGGTCAGGAGACTGTGATGACCACTCCAGAACCATGCTGCTCAAGTATAATCGTATTGTATAACACTCTAGTATAACGATGACTTACGTGACTGTTTCCTCACCACAGACTGGGGAATGTTCCGAGAGGTGTCTGGAGGCAATTTCAATGAATACACAGAGTCTGTGAACGATTTTATTAGCAAATGTATCGATGATGTTGTACCATGTACAACTAAAAAATAATTTCCTTATAAAAAATCATGGGTCAACAGTGGTATCAGTGCCATGCTTAAGGCACAGACTGCAGCATTTAACTCTGGCAGCAAGGACAATAGTAGTAAATGTAAGGCATATTCCGTCACTTTGGTGATTTATGACCTGGATTGGCAGGGCTTCCAGATTGATTTGACAGATGGGCAGGACATCCGGTTTGCTAGATGGGGCTTCCGGTGTGACGTATGCACTTCCTGTATGATCTATGTTAGGGCGGGACTTCCGGAATGACGTATGCATGTCCGGTGACTTTGGAATTTATGATTGCATTGATGTGTCCATGTTTGATGTTTTACAATGATTGATAAACATCCGAGACAAGTGTTATAACAGGTGGGTTATGTTTTATGTTTATCAAATGGGTCTCAGCGTTCCGGAATATTAAATTCCCAGGCAATAAATAAGTGTTATATCAGCGGAATGATGTTTGATGATCAACAAAAGAGCGCCAGGGTTCAGCAATGCTATGACCCCCGGCATTTTATGTTCCGATAAGTGTTACAACCGGTGGTTGTTAACTTTCCATGTTTTACAGTGTGTGTGTAGCATAGTGTTTTTCCAAAAGCACAGAATTACATGCAGGAAACCTTTTTGTGTAAGATATAAAAAACAGGTTGAGACATATGACTTAGAATTTTTATTTTAACAAAAGATGGGCCTTAAGATCAGATCTGCCCATTGTCCCTAAATAAGCACTAGTACAAACTAAAGTATAAGCAGTTTGAAAAACATCCTGTGTTGTGCACAAGGTTTGTAATCCTCCAAAGCACTACAGTAAACAAACATCGCATGAGCAATGCTATTTAATTTGAAGGAATAAACAATACATGGGTCGACCACACATTATGACAATGTTGATTGCATCGTGGTTGCATTTAAATTATTGTTAAAAAATTTAAACAATGATTTGGGTACATGTGTATGTATGTATGTGAAATAAATATTGGTGTTTTATGTCAGCATTAACTTTTAATCTACATTATATGGCAAAACGTTACAAACGTACCCAGAAGGTGGAGTATAAATATCCATGAACAACACTGCTTCGTTGACAGGTCAAGAAATGTTATTACAGGTAAACAAAACATTTGTAAATGCGTATTATGGAATTGTACAACAGGGATTGGCGCAAGATTGGCTTCTTTACATTGGTAGAAATGTTTAACAGGCAACAATGGTTACAAACTGTAGTATTTGTGAGTTTGAGAATACCTGTCTGGGTGTGTGTTTGTGTTAGAGTGGCAGATGCTGGGACATCTGTGTAAGATGTGATGCGTACTCGTAATGACTTGAAGCAACTCGTGAAATCCGATTTTTTATTGCAGTATATGGTCTTATATTTTGTTTGTTAAATGTTGTTTGAAGAGATTAATGGCGATATGGGGACAATAGCCAGCATTTGTATGTAAGTGGATGAGTTTGTAGTTAATAAATACATGTAAATTATGTTATGCCATGGCTGAGCTGCTATAACTAACGAGAACGGCGTTTCTACTGGAACGAGAGCATCACTGGGCTAGTCAAACATATACATACAGAGGGGCAAAAAAGTATTTAGTCAGCCACAAATTGTGCAAGTTCTCCCACTTAAAAAGATGAGAGAGGCCTGTAATTTTCATCATAGGCACATTTCAACTATGAGAGACAGAATGAGAAAAAGAATTCCAAAAAAATCACATTGTAGAAAATCTCAATTAATAAAAGGTGTTTATATGTGGCTGTGAATAATGATTCCATGTGTTTTTTCCATTTGTTTGATAAGTTTGTTGAACCCACATTACACATATACATGCAATCAGAGGTACATTGATTGTCATTGCTTCTGACCGATTAAGCTGGCGGATGGGTTTAAAGAATTTGAAAAAAGGCTACTTTCCAAGTTTAACATCAAGGAAAATGAGAACTCTGTTGGTCTCTATCCGGAACCACAATACTACGGTGTGAACACCATGATGGCAAAAGAAAAAGATGAGTTTTTGCAATGGTTCCCAACTGTTTTTGCAAACCCCTTTGTTATGCAGGATGAAATAAAGGCTTACTGCGTGAAGCATGTAGTCATCTTGAGAGAGGGTGGTATGCGCTACCGACTCAAGTTCCTGGAGTGTGGTGGTGTTGACCCATTCCGGTCAATTACGATTGCTTCGGCTTGCATGAAAGTCTTTTGCAACCACCGTCAAAAAGGTTACACCTCCATTGCATTGGTCCCCTCAAACAACTACAACAGTTGTCAGAAGACATTCTCAAACAGCTCAGTCCATTGGCTTGAATATGTGGCCTCTGATCAGAATATATCAATACAGCACATCCTGAACAGGGGTGAAGTTAAAATCGGTGCCTTCTATGTTGATGGATATGCTGAATGCGATGGGGTGTGCACAGTCTATGTATTTCTAGGCTGTTTCTGGCACGGTCACCCAAAGTGTCATTGTTCAGCAAGCACCAGTCCGGTGATGAAGATTTAGTACGGGTTGATGCACCAACAATGGCTGTCAAACCTTGAGGCTTTAAAAGAACAACACAACATACATGTTCAATACATATGGGAGTGTGATTGGCATCAGCTTAAAAACTCATCCACAGATGTCAAAGCATTCTGGAACACCTTTGATGCTGTAGAGCGCCTTGATCTTCGGGATGTTCTTTCCGGTGGTCGTACCAGCGCAATTCATTTAAAGTTTGCGGCTCGAGAAGGGGCTGACTATTCAGTGTAACGATGTCTGTAGTTTTTCCCCATTTTGCAACAAGACAAAGACTTATCCGATTGGGCATCCAGACATAATCTTTTGAGGTTTCAAACCGCTAGACACCTACTTTAGTCTTGTTAAGGTGTGTCCACTGAAAGGCCTTATTCACCCTGTTTTACCGCAGGTTCGGTGGTAAGCTGTTCAAAGTCTGAAAACCAGGTTTGATTGTTCACATACGGATTCAGAAAGATCCTTAACTGGTACCTGGGTTTCTATTGAACTGGTTAACACTAGAACTGCCAAATGCCTACACCAAATGGCGTTTGATTTTGTAATTAAAATAACAAGGCCATTTTGAAAGCTATACACCAGTCCGTCCATGACTTTTCCTAAATAAGTGCATTGTTGTGTTGTCGGAATTCTAAACTGACGAACAGAAAACGATTTAAATATGATTGACCTGTTTTTTACCCTATTTTTCTATTTAATCCGCCAACAGGCCACAACACGTTGGTACCAAAGTGATACCCAGGCGCTCATTACCCCTCGCTGAATGCATGACGTCAATGGATAAATGCACGATACTCCCAGATGAATTAAAACTTAATTAGTTGATTATTGAAACATAATACAAATGAAGGCTACTCATCACATGGGTTACCATTTTTCAATTGGAGATTCAGGTTATTGTGTTGGCTAATTCATAAAATATAAATCAAAAATGTAAATGTACTTTCTTTTAGGAGGAAAAGAGAAACGAATTTACGCATCCAATGTCTCTAAAATGCTTAATTTACTGAAAATTAATATTCTATAAATGTAAAAGAGGATAGCTCCTATTTTTCTACTAAATCTTCTCTGTGTTTCGATAACTTATTCATGTCACATTTAGAAAAATCGTATAAACCAATAATCTAGGAGACTAGAGCTATGCATTAGGGTTGAAGTCAATCTGATAGCCCTACTACATTTTGTACGTAGCTATTTTTCTAATAGCTCTTCTCAGTTTGATGTCACCTAAAGAAAAATATATACCAATAATCTATGAGACTAGAGCTATGCACTGGCATTGAAATCATTTTGGACCTTGTATTTTTAATTGTATTCTTTTCTAGTTATTTTGTGTATGATGAGACATACATTAGAAACACATTCTTGTATTTTTCAAATTCAATAACCATTTAAAACTTTGTTGGACTTCTATATAGTTTGATGACGACCTAGTAGATGAACTGATACTCTGAATGGATTATAATGCTGCAGAGGAGAATGTTAATGCTAATAGGGACGATTCGTATGCTAATGATGACAAACGGCATTCGACTCTGGCAGTTATAGGGTGTAAAAAAGGCCTGGCAGTTCTAGTGTTAAGGGTGTTGAGAAAGGTTATCGCATTGTGAAAATATTCCATGTCTGGGATTTTACCAGGACATCAAATAATCTTTTGCAGACTACATAAGAACATACCTGAAGCACAAGCAGGAAGCTAGTGGCTTCCCGCCAACTTTGGTTGACGATGATGCCAAAGACCAGTATATCCATGAATATCATGAAAAGGAGGGTGTGCAGCTTGATAAGGAGAACATGTTGTAAACGGTGCTAGGCAATCTTTAACTAAATTGGCTATGAATAGTCTTTGGGGGAAGATGGGTTAGCGGTCTAACCTTGTGAACATTATGCTAATAACAGATCCGGAGGAGTTTTGCCGTTACCTTTTTTATAGTGAAATAGACGGCGATGATCTCAGACACAATTGCGATGGTACTATGGCATTATATAAAACAGACACCAACAAAACCACGTAATGGGAATCCAATGAAAATACATTTTGGCAGAGGTCCTAATAATAGGTTTTCCTATTTGTAAACTTGCCCCCTGTCTGTAAACTAAATGTCTTCAGACACACTCTTTCAATTGGGTACTTGGCAGTGGTTGAGAGTAGCACTTAAGCGTGTCCAAGTTTTACGGATGCTGAAAATGTCACTTTCTTGACAAATAGTGACCCAGATAATAGATGCAAACGATGACACACATTCCCCGCCCCCATTAGACAGAACTCATCTTTATTGTGAACCATCCTAACCTTTATATCAACGCTGTTTGAGTTCTCTTGAAAGAAGATATCATTCCTTATGGTCATTGATGCCCCACGTGGTGCGATCTTGCATGGAGCCCCAGACCGAGGGAGATTGATCGTCATCTTGAAGTTTTTCACTTTTCTAATAATTGCGCCAACAGTTGTTGCCTTCTTACCAAGCTTCTTGCCTATTGTCCAGTAGCCCATCCCAGCTTTGTGCAAGTCTACAATTTTATCCCTGATGTCCTTACACAGCTCTCTGGTCTTGGCCATTGTGGAGAGGTTGGAGTCTGTTTGATTGAGTGTGTGGTGTTGTGGCAATTTCTTGACTAATGTATTTTGGAGACATGTTTGCTTGTCTATTACATGGTATGTAACTCTGGTCTTTGGTTGTGACATGCATCAGTGTTATTTCAGAGAATCATTAGGTTCTCTGACCATCTGCTCAACTGCCTAAACCATTAAGGGTATCTGTCCTTTGTTCCTTAGGAATGTGATTGTGGGGGACGGTAGGGGCAGTTGTCCCTTTAGGTAAACACAACAGGGAACAATATGGCAGGATGCTGTAAGCCCTAACTGAGTTGAAGAGGTTACCCATGTGGAGAAG
>JACXGJ010012026.1:0-18706 GCA_016801105.1 Esox niger | reverse complement strand
TACAAAAAAATGGTGTGAAAAGGGAAAAACATACAGTGTTTGGGCAAAAATACCTTGTCGATGCTAGAGGTCAGAGGAGAATGGGCCGACTGATAGAAGAGCTGATAGAAGAGCTGATAGAAGAGCAACTTTGACTGAAATAACCACTCGTTACAACCGAGGTATGGAGCAAAGCATTTGTGAAGCCACAACACACACAACCTTGAGGCGGATGGGCTACAACAGCAGAAGATCCCACCGGGTAACAATCATCTCCACTACAAATAGGAAAAAGAGGCATACAATTTGCAAGAGCTCACCAAAATTGGACAGTTGAAGACTGGAAAAATGTTGCCTTGTCTGATGAGTCTCTGTGGTTATGATTTCTGTTGAGACATTCAAATGGTAGAGTCAGAATTTGGCGTAAACAGAATGAGAACATGGATCCACCATGCCTTGTTACCACTGTGCAGGATGGTGGTGGTGGTGTAATGGTGTGGGGGATGTTTTCTTGGCACACTTTAGGCCCCTTAGTGCCAATTGGGCATCGTTTAAATGCCATGGCCTACCTGAGCATTGTTTCTGACCATGTCCATCCCTTTATGGCCACCATGTACCCGTCCTCTGATGGCTACTTCCAGCAGGCTGATGCACCATGTCACAAAGCTCGAATCATTTCAGATTGGTTTCTTGAACATGACAATGAGTTCACTGTACTAAAATGGCCCCCACAGTCACCAGATCTCAACCCAATAGAGCATCTTTGGGATGTGGTGGAACGGGAGCTTTGTGCCCTGGATGTGCATCCCACAAATCTCCATCAACTGCAAGATGCTATCCTATCAATATGGGCCAACTATTCTAAAGAATGCTTTCAGCACCTTGTTGAATCAATGCCACGTAGAATTAAGGCAGTTCTGAAGGCGAAAGGGGGTCAAACACAGTATTAGTATGGTGTTCCTAATAATTCTTTAGGTGAGTGTATATTATATATAATATTATATATATATATAATATTTATATATATAATATTTATATATATTATATATATAAAAAATATCTAACACACCATGTAGTTAGGTGCCCTGGTAAGAGAGGAGCCGAGGGGCGCTGGTATGGGTTGAGGTGGAGCCGAGGACCCCTGGTATGGGTTGAGGTGGAGCTGAGGAGCCCTGGTATGGGTTGAGATGGAGCTGAGGGGCCCTGGTATGGGTTGAGGTGGAGCCGAGGACCCCTGGTATGGGTTGAGGTGGAGCTGAGGAGCCCTGGTATGGGTTGAGATGGAGCTGAGGGGCCCTGGTATGGGTTGAGGTGGAGCCGAGGACCCCTGGTATGGGTTGAGGTGGAGCCGAGGACCCCTGGTATGGGTTGAGGTGGAGCCGAGGAGCCCTGGTATGGGTTGAGGTGGAGCCGAGGGGCCTTGGTATGGGTTGAGGTGGAGCCGAGGGGCCCTGGTATGGGTTGAGGTGGAGCCGAGGGGCCCTGGTATGGGTTGAGGTGGAGACGAGGAGCCCTGGTATGTTTTGAGGTGGAGCCCTGATTGTCTGGCAGCCAGTCTATAATCCGGACCTGAATGTAGCACAGTCTATAACCCGGACCTGATCCACATCTTGAGCTGGAAGCAAGGTGAACCATTTTAATACTGCAAACTTAATAAGACATTGGGAGCCAAGACAGCAGCCCCAACAGATTGCTCAGCTAACAGTACAGGAAACTATTCAGTAAACAGAAATGACGGCCAGTCAAATAGCAAAAGCAATCACGACAAAAGGTTTATTGGACATGATGACCAACGCTTTAGTGTTTGGACCTAGGTTTCCTAAATTAGTGTTGCATATTCTGAAGTCTCCCAAGAAAAGGTACATGTCAGGTACTACAGGGTACAACGATATAATGTGGCATAGAAAACATTTAGGACTGAACAACACTTCCTGCTGGTGGAGAAGGACAGGATTGCACTGTCTGGTATTTCCTTTGCAGGAGTCAGCCTCACCTTGGCAGCCTTTTCCAAGGCCATCACTGTGAGTCTCGCTACCTTTGCTGTGTGTGTGTGTGTGTGAATAGTGAGTGTTTGTGATTGTGCTTATCAATGGTATTAATGTTAAACTGTGTTTATTCCAGTCCAAATGTGCCAGTGTGTGTGAGTGTATGATTCAGAATTCAGCATGTTTTGAGATCATTGAATAGATAAAAGTTTGAGCTCTGTGTGGTAATGCAGTACACTGATAAAGGTTGATGACTTACCAGGTCACATTTGAAGTTTGAGATTCATTCTCATACCATTTCCGTTCCGCTAGCAGTCGGATAATATCCTGTCAGCCTGAAACCTGGATTATGTTTTTCAAAATTAAATCCTCAATTGCAATGTGTTGCAATGTTTATAATTAATAATACATATATGTAATTTTAGATGCTAAAGTAATCTATGGTGTTTTTAGGCAAATACAATGAGCAATTCATGGAAAATTGTACGAAAAGATTTTACATACAGATTTTACGGACCTTACTGAATTTTTCCAACTCATATAGCCTAGGTTTCCGTCTACGAGACAAGTTTTGAAAAACTATTTATATATTTTTTGATTCATTAATGTCTGCTTTAGCCATAAGACATAAAATACTTTTGGTTTCAGTTTAGTATCTTCATAATTAAATACTTTAACATGGGGGAATTTATATTGAAAGTGTCGATATTACCATACGACAGTGGCGTCATCGTTCGTGCTGCTGGCGGATTGATATATGTTACATATATACTCGAGCAAACCGCTTGGATTTTTGTCGACCTACTGGATTGTTTTTTCGGTATGCTATTCATTTATTACAAGTTTCATAAAGAATAACCACGTGTTAATCTTTTATTTAGTCTTCATAGGCTAACATGCTAGCACATTTAAAAGTTTTGCAGTGGGCCAGGAGTCTCTGTTGTTACACGAGAATTGTCGCACGCGCTTCATTCTTGCCTGCAAGAGTAACTGTATCTTCTTGCACCTGTATCAACACAAAACGGTAAACGAAGGGGCTAGCAAAGTTATTTACACAAAAAAATATTATACAAACTAATTTAGTGTAATCTTGTTTGATACATGCAATGTGGCGAGCAATTAAGGGTTCTTGGCCAAAGTTCTGTTGTTTTTGCTTCTTTCAGCAGTTTTTCCACCACAGCTCCTGTATACCCGCTTTTGTCAGTAAAGCCCACGCGAGGACTTGTTGATGAGAAGATCCAGGTGTTTGTTAATAATTTAACTTCCCGGTTCAAGGTGACACTACATTCACTCCATCACTCCGAGGACGACATATACTGGGAGGCGTTTGGTCATTATAACAGTGACGAACTAGGCACCGTGACAGGTAAGGTGGCTGATGGTTCTTGTGTTGGACCTTGGCACTTCTGTATGTAAAACTATGGAATCAGTTACATTTGATCCAGGGGAATACCTATCACATTGTTGTGGCGTGGTAAGTGAGGAACTACTTGCCCCTCCAAATGGGAAACCCATATTTGGAGCAGTGGTACAGTGTCCCTTCGGCTGTGGAGCTGAAGATTGTGGTTTTGAGACACTGGCCACTAGCAACCATCAAGGTGTTTCTGCTGGTTTACCATCCCAACTGGAAAGCCATTACAAAAATAGGGTTAAATATGTTACATGAAAAATGTGTATTGTGTGGAATCTGATATTTTAAACCCTGTCACTGTCACAGCTTCACTCACGTGGTCTGGCAAAAATATGTGCTTGTTTTAGTTGCTACTGTAAAGCTCAAATTGGACAGGTGTGTCTGATTACACCATCAAGTCTTCTACCTGTTGTCTTCCTTTTTCTAGAAGAGCAAGAAAGAGAAAATTACGTTTTTTTTTCTTGACTTAACCCACATGATGTTACGCCCGTGTCCTACCTTCTCCCAGAAAGGTTGCACAGATCCATCTTTTCGGCATGTGGACAATTTAGGAGAATTTCAATCTACACTATATTCTTTGGTCAGAAAAGTTAGATGAGATAAGATTTTTGTATTTAGACTTTGCCATAGCAATCCAAAGTGCAACTTATTACTGCCATAGCGTACCTTGATTTTGAAGAATCAAACCAGGAATGCAAAAATTTAGGTGTATGTTATAAACACTTCACACTCAAGGATCATGATTAACCTTACTGAAATCAGCCTGTAAAGGAGAAGTTTTCTGCGTATTAGCTGTCTGATTATGTTTTAAACAAATTACATACTGAATGGCCTGCCTTAAATGTCCTGTCACAGTGTGTCCTGCCAGCCGACACGACGATGCCAGAAGTAATAAATATTTTCCCAGGACCTCATGTTCTCCTGGGAAGAACATGAGGTCATTGACAACATCCATCTCAGCCAAAGGAGCTTTACTCCATGCACAGAGGCCTGTTTGAAGAATGACATTTAGTTATAATTTGCTCTTGCAATTTATCAGTGTAGCGTTCTGGAACATTGAGCACGCAATAAAATAACATTCTCCTATTACTGGATTTATGATCTCCAAAAACATGACAAAGAGGACAGACTGAGGATTCGAAGTATGCTCCGTGCATGCTTTCTGGGGTAATATACAGTTGTGCTCAAAATTATGCATACCCTTGTAAAATTGGTAATATATGTACCATTTGTCAAGAAAACATGAGTGAGAAGGCAAAACACGTCTTTATCTTTCTTATAGGGTTCACATTCATAACAGAATGGCACAATCATAAAACAGAGCGTGGAAACAAAGAAAAAAATGAACTCACCCCTGTTCAAAAGTCTACATAGTCCCTTAGTTATTAATGCTGTGTATTGCCCCCTTTAGCATCAATGACAGCATGCAGTCTTTTGTTTTAGTTTAGTCTATGAGTCCCCGTATTCTTGCAGGTGGTAGAGCTGCCCATTCGTCTTGGCAAAATGCCTTCAGGTCATGCAAAGTCTTTGGTTGTCTTGCATGAACTGCACTTTTAAGATTTCCCTCATGTGGCTTGATTATATTAAGGTCAGGAGACTCTGATGGCCACTCCAGAACCTTAGTATTTTTCTGTTGTAACCCCTGGCAGATTTACTTGTCCTTGTGTTTGTGGTCATTGTTGTTCTGGAAAGTCCAAGTGTGTCCCATGCACAGCTTTTGTGCAAAAGAATGCAAATTGTCTGCCACTATTATCTGATAACATGCTGCATTCATCTTGCCATCAATTTTCACAAGATTCCCTGAGCCTTTAGAGCTCCCACTCCCACAAATCCTCTATGAGCCAGCATTATGCTTTACAGTATGGAAAATATTCTGTTCACTATAGGCCGTGTTGACCCCTCTCCAAACATAGTGCTTATGGTTGTGACCATAAGGCTCTATTTTGGTCTTGTCACAACAAATTACAGTCTGCCAGAAGCTGTGGGGGGCAACAAGTTGTTTTCAGGCAAATTGTAACCAGGCTTCTTGTGGCATTGGCCCAGTAAAAGCTTCTTTCTGGCAACTCGATCATGCAGCTAACTTTTGTTCAGGCATCGTCGTATTGTGTTCCTTGTAACAACCACATATTTTTTTCAGAGCACCCTGTATTTCTCCTGAGATTACCTTGGGGTTTCTCTTTATATCTTGAACAATTGTTTTGGCCAACATCTTTCTTGGTTTACCTGCCCTTGGCTTGATATCAAGAGATCCCTGAATTTTCTACTTCTTAATAAGGGATTGAACAGTACTAACTGGCCTTTGCAAGGCTTTCAATATTTTTTATATCCTTTTCCATATCTATAAAGTTCTATTACTTTGTTACGCAGGTCTTTTGACTGTTCTTTTCTGCCCCCTGATGGCTCAGTATCTAGCCTGCTCAGTGCATTCACGTGAGAGCTAACAAACTCATTGACTATGCGCAGACACTAATTGCAATTTAAAAAGCCACAGGTGTGGGAAATTCACCTTCTATTGCCGTGTGTGTGTGTGCGTGCGTGTGTGCGCCAAACGTTGAAGGGTATGTAAACTTTTTATCATGGCCATTTGGGTGATTTCTTATCATCCTTATGATTTAAAAAGGAGCCAAACAATTCTGTGATAATAAATGACTTCATATGATCGCTATCCTTCAATATGATCAAATCAATCTTTTTTGTATGATCAGTCATATTTTCGAAAATCAATGCCAGACTTCAAAAATCTTGCCAGGGTATGCAAACTTATGAGCACAACGAGGCTAGATCACTACCCATTCCACAGTCAAGGAGGAGGGGTTTCCAAGATTCTATTGTCATTTTACATGGTGAAACAGTCAGTTATCGTCACCTATGTTGATAGTTATTGTATCAATGTCGTTCACGAATGAAAGAAAAACAAACATTGTTGTGTCATGAAATAGCTTTTGGCAGAGTAAAGTTAATCTTCAGTCTCGCTAGCATCTTATTTAGCCCAATTTGCAGGAAAACAGTGGGTGTCAGCAACGGTAGTACTCTTCAGTAGACCTTGTGTATTTGATGCCAAAACTAACAAGTTATTTCTTATTGCAGTGACAGAGGATGCCAGTGTGGGAGGAACATATGAAGGCACAGAGCCCATGGGTCTACTGTGGAGCATGCAGCCTGTTCCAGGGAGTGAGACAGGCCTCCGGTAACACATCTACAGGATGGAATGTCTGGGATCCATTTTATGAACAAATATTAGAGAGAGGTACCTTTCTGGCTGGTCTAGTAAACATAACTCCTTGTCTCTTTACCCTTGTTTCTCCTCAGGTTGAGAAAGATTAATGTCCTCACTCCCATGGTGGTACACATCTCTGTGTACAGTGGACATATGACTGAGGGCTTCAGCAAGCAGTCTCCCCTAGCAACTGTTGTCATAGAGCGATGGTACCTGGCACCAGGTGTTCGCCGAATTGACATCAGGGGAGATGGGGTCAAAGGCTCCCTGTTTATACCCCCAGGTATCGAAGAATTGGTCTGTTCTGATAGTTACAGACACTCAAATACACCTTTCATAACACCCTAAACAACGCTGACACGTTTATTTTCTTAAAACCACAAGTTTTTTTACAATATTTCATGACCTTGGACTTCATGGGTTTTTGCACAGATTAAGTTTGGCACAGATTTTAGTTGCAAACTTTAATCAAGTTTTATAAACATCTCAAGGATGATCATAGGACACATGATTCAATTTGGCTTGTCATAGCATTGTCTGAATACTTAGTTACATGAGAGATTTGTTCAATAAGTTGGCACAAAAATCTTTTCTTTTATGGGGTAGTTTGATTGCAAAAAAACATAATTATTAATTCAGTCTATAACGCAACAAAATGTGGAGAACGTGAAAGGGCCTGAATACTTTTCAATTATTATTTTTTTTAATTCACTACTTAACCACAATATCAAACTCACAACTGTCATCTCTCGTATCCATCTCTCTCTATCTCTCAGGTCCTGGACCTTTCCCTGGTGTGTTGGATTTGTGGGGAGGTGGTGGTGGACTGGTGGAGTACCGCTCTGGACTCCTGGCATCACATGGTTTGGTTTCCATGGCTCTAGAATACCTTACTGTTGATGCAAACAAACAACCAAAACTCAATTTAAAAAACGTTGAGGTGTGTGTATTTGCAGTATTTGATTTATCTAGAAGAAAAGAAATTCAGAACTGAGAACTCACCGGTTTCCTGAATATATTTATTTTCCTTTTTGGTTAATACATTTTGTGGTTTGCTTGTAGCAATGCTGAGGTAGCTAAGAACAATGGTTGTTTATCAATGGTGACTTACCAGGCTGCATACAGTATGAACATTCAAACATGTACCTGTACATTTAGAATAGCTTCTTCGCAATATTGATAAATGAGCCTTTGAGCACCCAGTTTTCTTATAGTATCAACTCAAGAAGTAGGCAACTTTTCATGGAACTGAGAAATGCCAAAAGAAATATCACAAACAAAGAGTCATATTTTTGCTGGACCGTGTAAGTGGAGCAGGCACAGAAGAGCGACTGTCACTGACTGACTGACTGACTGAGTGAGTGAGTGAGTGAGTGAGCGAGTGACTGACTGAGTTCCCTTTGTTAAATTGCATAGTGGTTAGAGAAGCAGACCTGTAAGCTATGTCCAGCATTCATATCTCCTCACATGCAAATCAGTGTACGCATTTTCTGGCTGCAAAATACAGTAGTTACGTTATAGTAAGCCTTAACTAAAACTATGTACGGTTATATTACGATTTTTTTCTGGCATGGAAATGTTTATCTTCAGTCTCGCTAGCAATTGCTCAATTCTTATGAATATTCCTTGAAAGTAAGTAGATACTTGTAAGCCTATTACCTGCGAATAATCTGTTAAAATGGCTAGTGGAAAATGCCTACAGTTCATAGACACTTTTTGTGGTGGAGGTAAACTTAGTAAGAAACGTTAGTCAGTTTTACTTCATCAATATCATTCACAAATGGCCAATTAGCTGTTAAAACGGACACAAGAGGCTGTACCTGTCAAATGTACAGCTCAGCCTGTCATGTGGGCGACACTTTCTATTGCAGGCCGGCTGAACAAAGCTTGCCTGGTTTCTTGTTATTTCATAAGAAGATGTACATGTCTACTTCAGGAACCTCATTGCTGCTATCCCTGCATTTCAGTTGCACATGCAACCTTACACCTCCAACTTCCGCGATTGCACAGAATTCACAATTGCCATTTGTTCTTACATTAGCCTCATCACACAATTATTAATTTCCCACTTGTACACTTAATACTTAATACTTGTACAATTTCCATACTCCCCTATTTGCCTTCATTTCTCATATAGAATTGGCTTCTTTGCATATCTATACATTCCACTTGTAAGATACACTAAACGTAATATGTATATTTCCTGCCATCTTATATTTGCTATTCTGGTTAGATGCATTTTGTTGTACTGTGCTTGTACTATTCAATGACAATAAAGTTGAATCTGATCTAATGTGCGCCTTGTAGAAAAGGATCTAGACTATCATCTGCCAGTCAGGTGTGTTTGAAGATCATTGTAAATCAGACTGAGGAAGAAAATCAGATAAACAAAATATAAAAAACTCCTAAAATAACACAGAATCACATTTTAAATAACTGAACCATGGATTAGTTTGTCTTAAGCAAGGTGTAAGGGCATGATAACATGGCAAGAGTCCACCATGACCGTTAAACCCAGACTGGAACAAAGTTAATGTTATGTTTCACTGAATTGCATATTGCGTTGTTTTGTTTGCACTTCTCTCATGTACTCTCCAACTGTGTTTTATTATCCAGAAAGCATTCAGGATTGTTCAAGATCACCCCCTGGTGGTGAAGGACAGGGTGGCGATCTTTGGTCTTAGCCTTGGCACATACCTCACACTCCGCATCACCGCCTACTCTAAATCCATCAGCGTGAGTTTTGCTACAAGGTTTGTGAATAGTGAGTGTTTGTGATTGGTGTTATAACGTTAATATAACGTTGTATTCCAGCCCAGATGCTGTGTGTGCATCAACGGGAGTCATGCCCCCCCGGTCAAAAAGCTACTCTACAAACTATTTGTACATGTAATGCAGTAAGTGACACCCACCAGCATGTTTCAGTGTCATATCCAGAAAACTCCTCTTACATGAATGTCTTTTGGGATTAAAGTATATTTTATTACAGCACCAAGTATGAAATCCGGTCAGATCAGGAGGGTCATGTGGTCCGGGGAGACCTCATTCTGCCTATTCCAATTGAGTCTGAAGAGACCGTAGATGTAAGTCAATACTCAGTTATTTTAATCTTTTAACACTAGAATATACAGCTCTGGAAAAAATTGAAGAGACCACTGCACCGTTTTCTTTCCTTTCCAAGCTGTATTTTCAGAGGTATTTTCCCAAATGTATTTGAAGAGTACCGGAGCTGCTACATTTTGTGTAATATTGCAAAAATCCCTTTCTCAACTTTTGGCTCTGCCAGATAGAGATTAAAAGATTGTGTGACCTTTTATCGTCAAATTGTTCATGGATATATTGGTGGGTTATGGTCAGGACATCAATGGGTCATTATGCAGGTTATCCTGAGGTGTGGTGATAGGTCTCAGTTGTAACTCCTATATAACTTTTAGCTGAAGCTAAATTAGACTGCACTGTCCCAAGCGATAAAGTAGGCTCTGTAGGCACTAGAAATGTGTGTGAGGAGTGGGGGTGGGAAACATTTTGTTGTCTGTATAGCAAACTTTGAACATCCAATGTGAAGCTATGACAGCCAATTGACCTGGTATATAGAGAGAAGACAAGTGGGCCTAGAACAGAGCACTGAGGATAGTGGAAGCAGATACAGATTCTTTCCAGGTTACCTGTCAGGATGCAATTTCCAGAGTGTTCGGAGCTGGAGATGTCCAGCTCTGAGAGAGTGGAAAATATGCTAGAATGGTTCACGGTGTGAAAGGCTGCAGATAGTTTGAAGAACCTCTGTGACACAGAGGTGAGCAGTTTCGGTTGAGTAACCAGTATTGAAGCCTGGCTAGTCAGTGTCAAGGACTTTTGGAAAGGAAAATAAGATTAGGGCAGATTAGGCAGATGATAAAACAGAAGAGGTGAGAGTTGTAGGATTGAGAATGTTGTAACTGTCCACCCCTACCCATGACCATATGTTTCTTGTTAGACTGGATCAAGTTCTTACAATTAAGTACAATTAATAAAGTCTGCCTGCTGACATTAGCATTGGGCTAAATGTGCACTCTTATATAATGGGAAGAGCTAACATGTAGCATTTGATCACTTGCAAAGACATCAACCATTTCAGTTTCTAGTTGCTTCAGCTCAGCTTTGAACTTCGACACATTTAATCTTTCAACAGATGGGGAAGATAGAGTGTCCGTTGTTGATGATCATTGGGGATGATGATGAAAACTGGGCCACATCTGCTGAGGATGTGAGAACATGAAACACACATTACAAACTTCTTATGACCTCAGTCATTGTGATTGACCTTGGCCATGACCTGTAACCAATGACCTGCAGATGACCCAGATGATGCGTGCAGCAGGAAATGAACACCTACTGACGATATTCCGTTACCCTGGTGCTGGACACCTTATTGAGCCACCCTACACCCCCAATGCCAGAGCTAGCAACTTTGCTATTCCAGCAACAAGAAAAAAGGGTACTACACTTTCAGTATTAGAGCCAGTGCTGATAATGTGTGCTGTTTTTATTTAGGTTCATGATTCTTCGATTTCTCTGATTTTTTTATCTCATTCTGTTGCTTTGAGAAATTTAAGTGCTACTAATCTTCTCTTGTGAGCACCTGCCCAAGTCAATTCTACAATTCTGATGCAAAATGTAACCTGGTAGATTATCAATTACAAAGAGTGTGGACATGAGGAATATTTTTCCTGTGTATAACCTATGCTTAATTTACAAAGAAATGGGTTTGTTTGTTTGTCGCAGTGATCATGTTTTGGGGAGGTTCCCCCAAGCCTCATGCTGATGCTCAGGAAGATTCCTGGGAAAAGATCCTTGGGTTTTTACTGCAACAGTTCTACTCGAGCCCCAACGATGACAAAAACTGTGATGTCACGCACAAGATCCCTCAGGACCTACCGTGAACAACAGATGAAGCTTTATATTGATTGTTTGAATATTTTATCAGACTAGTAGGCACAGATAGTTAGTCACCTAAAAAAAATTTGGCAGCCTTGAAAAATTTTGAAAAGCCAGGTATTGCCAGAAGTGATTATGCTAGATCACAAAAATGTTGTGGACTAACTGGCTAGTTAACATTATACCACACTTAAAATACATTTGATGTATGACATGGAAATTATAACAATTAATTTGCCACCTTTAGAGGTAGCGTTGTGTTATCTGGTTGTAATGCACTTGAAACCAAACAACAATGAGCTCTCATTGAGGATGCATTGATTTGAGTAGAATGCTTAGTTGGACATTAGTCCCTGAATGAACATTGAAAACAGTATATGCAACCAAGTTGATCCCTTCAGGACCAACTATTGGAGCAAGAGTAAGGTAAGCCAGTGTTATAAGATCTTAATACAGTGTTCTCATAGGTAAAGTGTGCGTGCGTATGAGACATGAGGCAAAAGTCAATTTCTGTCTCGGTTTAGGGTCAAACTTACTTTTTTAAGGTCCAGGCATTGTTGGTTACGTTTAGGGTTAAGTTTAGGCATTACACTTAGGTAAAATGTAGGTATAAATGTTACTTTATTGAGGTTAGGGTTTAGATTAGGGTTAGGTTAAGGTTAGGATTAGGTTTAGGGTTAAGATTAGGGCAAGGGAGCATGCAATTTCTATTTTTTGGTCCCTATGAGGTTAGCTGTACAAACTTGTCTGTGTCTGTGTGTCTGTGTAGACATGTTAATTAAGTAGGCTTAAATTGGTTGCGGTCAGTCAATACATAATGTTTATTTATTTTAAGTGAAACTGAAATTACTTATTGTCATTTTATATTAGTAGATAAAAATTGATTTTGTTAAAAGTATTCACTCCTTTGATCTTTTCAAAATGTTTTTCATTACAAAAAAATTGGAAAAGACATTACAAACATTACAAATTACTTTTATGGGTGTTTGATAAGCTTTGGCTGTAAAGTCTGATATCTATGCGCAAAATTCATAATGGGGAAATTCCTTATTGTGGCTAGCTATTCAAAGACCTTTATTATAAGCTAAAGCTGTAATGTTTGTGTAAACCCTTCAGTTATATTCCAAGCATCATTGTCCTGACACGTCTCACTCCCAGGCACGGAGGTGCCGAAAATGGTTATCGGAACGGCACCTGGGCCTTGTTAAATAATGGGAAGCACTAATAGGGGCCAGGTCTATGCTTACATCAAGAATCCTGAGACAAACAACACATGGGGACAGGAGGTGGCAACTGATGACCAGACACACTTGCCAAACAAGTAACTGCTGAAGAGATAGAAAAATGGCCAAAAGCTTTAAGTAAACAAAGTGGTGTGTGCACTGCATTACCATCCAAAATCCCAACTGAGCTTCAGTCGCACAGAACTTCCCACCTTGTAAGGCAGGCGACTATGGTTACCAAGATTCAATGTGACGTTTTTGTCCCAGACAAGGGCAATTTCCCGTTGTGTTGCATCAAACTGGCTGAGCAAAAAACTCCTAAAGTTATGTATATTGCCATTGCATCAGGTCATTTAAGTCGTGGTGAAGAGGGGACCCGAATCAACGTGGGCAGGGGAATGGTAGGTTATAGCCTGGGAAGGGGGAGTCCATGCTGGTTATATAAATACATAAACTTAAAAGGTGTAATTGTGTTTGTTATTAGGTTCTGCACATGTACATGATCCCTTGTGTTGCACCAATGTGAACAACCAAAAGAAAACTGGAATTAAGTTGGAGAAAAAACAAGAAATTAGTGGGGGAAATAATTAAGCTGCTTCAAATTATTTTATCCAGCAAGTGCCTTCATTGTATACCTTGTGAAGGCTTTGAGCCTCTGCAACACAATTGGTTGGAAAGCCTAATTGATACAACTAGGCTTTGTTTTGCCTCCTGTTTTCAGGTGCTTTTAATGGTGTTGGAAACTACTATCTAACACCTTGGATTTTTGGGCAACATATCTAAAGGAAAGACCAACACTTTTAGGGGTTATAACACTGTCTGTCATTCTGGCCTTTCTATTCTTGAGGCTTACAAATGATTTGCACCGTGTGGTGAGTCCTCTGTATTTGCTCTAGTCTATTGTTCGTGCTGTCTGATGGATGTTTTTTTGCAGCTTAAGGATGTCTTGTTTCACTTGCATTGAGAGCTCCTTGGGGCATGTTGTGGGTTCACAGCAACAGCTTCCAAATGTGAATCCTACCCCTGGAATCACCTCCAGACCTGTTACCTGCTTAATTGATGAATTGGGGGGGATCATGCTCCTATACACCATAGTGGTGCTGAACTGGAGTCTGCAGTGTGTTCAGCAAAAATGACTACTCACTTGGTCCAGGCACGTGAACTAGGCAGTGAAAACTGCCCAAAAACGACTATACTTCCTGAGGAGAATCGAGAAGTTTTGCCTGTCTGAAAAAACGTAAATTCTACACGTACACCATTTAGAACATCCTATGGCAGCCTCCGCTGCGGATCGCAAGTTCCTCCAGAGGGTGGTGAAGTCTGCTGAGTGCATCATCGGCTGCCATCTCCCCTCCATGCAAGACATCTACCATATACGATGCCTTACGAAAGCGCGGAACATCATCAAAGATTACAGCCACCCAGGCAATGGTCTGTTCACAATGCTGCAGTAGACGCAACCGGAGCATCAGCATCAGGGCACGCACTTCCAGACTCACAGTTTTTTCCCCCAGGCCATAAGGCAACACTGATCAATTATCATATTGATAACACATGACCATTCCAAATACTATGATATCTTTCCATGTACATTAGAATACCTTTTTGTATGTACAATCCAGAGGCATATTGCACTCATATTTTTAACATTCATAGCTTCTAACCATTTTGTCCATGTTTCCAATTCTACACTCGTTAAAATTGCTGCTAGTTTACATTTATGTATATTGTTGTTTATATATTTTATATATTTTTTTATTCTTGCTACGTAGATTTGTTCCTTGTCACAAGCATTTCATTGTTCAGAATGACTGTTATTCGCTGCATTTGAGAAATGAACTTTGAGCGTAGGAGTCCGTGATTGTTAACCGGAGTGAATGACACCCGTCTACCATACTGCTTCAGGTTAATATTCATACAGCCTCGGTTTAATATTATTTGAACAGCAACTAAAAAAATACCAGAATTGCCAGATGGCCAATCCACCCATAGAGAGAGGCGGGGAAATGGCAGAGCGTTGAAGCCGCTCCGTGCGTACTGTATATAGCGTAGCTGTTGAAGGCGTCGTAGTGTAACTACTTGGTATAGCTGGGGCTCTGCGCGTTTTAAAATCAAATTCAGTAAAAACTGTCAGATTTCGTATTACCAATTTCAAAGCTATGTTGCGATTAAGTAGTTTCTGGCGCTTTGCGACCACTGCGGCGAAGACTTTGTACTTTCCTGCTCGTGTAAATGTAACTGCTTGCAGACACATTTACACGAAACGGTAAATAAAGCGACAGAGACATGCTGTATCCGAATAGGAAATGAAAGTGACTTGTCTGTCTGACACGAAAGTGATGGTTTTATTTTTAGTGAGAATGGATGCTATTCTTCCCCCAAGTTTGTTTGAATTTCCTTTTCGTTACAGGTCTTCCGCCATGGCTGCGATTTCCCCACTTTTGACAGTGCAACCCACCCGAGGTCTCGTGGATGAGAAAATCTTGGTGGTCGTTAACAACCTACCCCAGTGTTCCGCGGTGACCCTACATTCCCTGCATTACTCAGAGGGCGGGGACTACTGGGAGGCGTTCGGGCATTACACCAGTGACGACAAAGGATCGGTAACAGGTAGGCTAAAGGTGTCTGACAGACAGGGTTCTGGGATGTAGGGGAGACTGGGGTACAATAAACCAGGATGTGAGTTGAATACACATTGTTAGAAAACTGCACACAATTTTAGCTATTGTGACCATGTATTTAGGAAGAACTTATCATTTTAAACTGGCAGCGATGAAGAAGGGCGCATGGAAAAAAATGTCTTAGCCAAAATAATGTTTTGGATTGTCAATGTACATGTTTTACTACTCTGAGCAGGTTATCTTTTTGGTAAACTGGATGTTACCCAATATTAGCACGCCCCTCCACCCACAATCTTGTCGGGAAAAATGCCGGCACATTTGGAAGACCAAATCAACATTGGCGCAGATTGTGAGAGGGTCACTCTGCAGGGTGAGGATGTGTAGACCGTGCAACTCTAGCGTACCCTGATAATGATATTTATGAAAACGGAGTAATGTTCTCACTGGTTTTTATCCACAAATTCATGTATAAATACATAGAGTTGAACATAAATATTCAAGAATGTCACAATCTGTTGATTATCTGATTTTCATTATATAATGTTGTAGGCAGAATTCTCATAGCCAAAGGTGGCATGGTTTGGCCTCATCTGGCTCTGTAATGGACTGATAGTACTGGGACCCAGCCCAGTTTGAACCCTGATTGTAAATTTTCTAAACTAGTAGAACAGTTTTGTATTCAATTTTCTTAAGTGCCCTCATTAAAATGTTTGAAATTACAAAAGGAAATAAAGTAGAGAATAAATGTTAACTTTTTCTTTGAAACTATTTAAATTCAGTTGCATTGAGAGCTCCTTTGATCGCATGTTGTATGTTCACTGCAACTGCTTCCAAATGTGAATGCCACACCTGGAATCAACTCCAGACTTTTACATGTTTAATTGATGAATAAATAACGAAGGAATAGCCAACACCTGTCCATGAAACAGTTTTTGAGTCAATTGTCCAATTACTTTTGGTCCCTTGAATAAGAGGGGGCTACATAGTAGAGCTGTAATTCCTAAACCCTTTTTCCAATTTGGATACCCTCAAATTAATGCTGAGAGACAGCACTTTGAGCCCATGTTCTTTATCTAACAATATAAATATATTTTGGGAGACAAAAATAACAAAACATGTGTCAGTGTCCTGTTATTTCCAGATCTAACTGTATGACTGAAAATCAGCACAGATGTTTTTATAGTAGTTGACTATGCTTAGACTGAATTATTACCCTAATTTAACAGAAATGTTGTACACTGTTAGACCTCCTACAAACATTAAAACATTTCTAAAAACTTGATGTTGTTGTTTTTATTTCCTCAGGTTTCCTTTAACAACTTAAACAAGACTGTTTAGAAAGGCAGAAAGCTTTATTTAATTATATCTTATAAAATAACCTGATGAAAAGAAGGTCCTTGGGCTGAAACTTTGTTCTTCATAAAGCCCTTTTGATATAGCCAGTGATGTGGACAGTGTGCGGGAGGTTTTGCTCTACTTTATTCAGCCTTTGGTCTTGGTTGATTTGCAGGTGTGCAAAAGTTTGATACTTTCGTTATAAATTATATTAGAAAAATAAGTTACTTGAAATCATGTTCAGGTTTTATTTAAGAACAGATGAATTGCACTCCCTGATTTTAGGGATTATTGCCATTCAGCCCAATTAAATGCTATAGTTTTTTGGTGTGACAGTGGATATGAGGCAAAATGGAAGGAGATGGAGAGGGGATACATGGGTGCCCCAGTACCAGCAATGATTGGAGATCATAAATTAGCGATAACATATCAGGACCAATTGAGCCCTCTTGCCTCATTCACCTTTCACACCTGTTTTGATGTAGTAAAGCAACAACATTTTTGGACCCAGATGAAAACACTTGCACAGGATAAAGGATTTCAAACAAACTGTAGAGATTCTCGATTTAAGAATTGGTCGAAAAAGGGTATTTTTGCTTACTGTACCATAATGGAGAAGAACATATTACAAAGCTTTCAGACACTTAGAGAAAAATACAATTTGAAAAAGGTGACTTTTTTAGATACTTAGAGTTACGGCAATAATTCTTAAAAGGTTTTTGGGAAAATTAGGCAATCACAATATCTAATGGAACAATACAGCTTACAGCACAGACATACACCGATAGTTCTAAATCATTGGTTTCATCAGAGAATTTTGTGAGGTAGGGGAGCTACCGGATTCTATATCAAGGAGAGATGGAGGGAATGAAATGATAGAATATCCAATCAGCAGTGGGAGAACATGTGTGAAATGTTCTTCTCTACCTCTTGCTCTATGTATTGGCGTGAATTCTGTTGGAAGAAAATCGCTTTTTCATTACTCCTACAATGAAGATGTATCAAATATCTGTAGACCCTAACTATTGGAGAAAATGCAGGGATGACAAGGCTAACCATCACCTCATTTTTAAATTAACATTAAACATCTGTCATAGGGAGGTACCAAGATTAATTTGTTGAAGAATGAAAGATGTTTCTGAAAACCCTGTAAAGCTAATTTTCTCATATATGCTACGCGAGTTTCTGAGAAAACGTCAAAATCTTCTGTGAAAAGGTTAGCTGTTGGAAACGGTTTTACAAATTACAAACTTGTGTATTACCCACACCCATGTATTAACAGTATTAATGTCATGGATGTTACAATGCTGCCCTGCAACAAGGTTTTGATGTACTGTGCTGTTGCTTTTGGTTTCTGTCAAAAAAAACAATAAAATCAAAGTGGTTAAAAAAAGAAACGCAATGGTCAGTTTACCCCCAGATGGCTCAACTTGACCATTGACTAGGATCCACGTATCCCTACCCTGGTCAGGTTGAGCTACAGGACTTCTTTTTTTTAGCTGTCATATCCTGAAATGAAGTTAGTTGTCTGTGTTTTACATCTGTCGCTTTTCCCCTTGTGTATGGGATAACTTCAGTATAAATTGGCTCAACTAACCCCACTCTCCCCTACCCTTGTCACTTTGGCATGGATTCCCGTACACCTTTTTTGTTGCTGAGTTTATGGATTGTGCATATAGAAATGTTTATATTGTGTTGTAATTGACAGTGATATATGCATATTGATTACATAATTTTAATTCTCATACGTTTCCCCTGTGTAAAATCTTTAGGTTCAGAATATCTTGTGTAAATTACCCCGAAACTAGCATTTCACTTTATTTTGTTTAAATAGTGTCTCAGGATGCCAGTGTGGGAGGAACATATGAAGGCACAGAGCCCATGGGTCTACTGTGGAGCATGCAGCCTGTTCCAGGGAGTCGAACAGGTCTTCGGTAACACACCTACTGGATGGAATGTCTGGGATCCATTTTACAATGAAAACGTTACACAGACATACCGTTATGGCTGGTCTAGTAAAC
>JACXGJ010012025.1:0-18692 GCA_016801105.1 Esox niger | reverse complement strand
GATAAATATACAGTCAATTTTAAAAATATATGGAAACCTTTCTGCACGTGAAACTTTTGTCAACAAACACAGTCACAAAAATTCGATTCAAAGATGTTTTAGCGCAGACGGGAAGGAAGTACTTCTCCATTCTAGCCGTAATCGTCACTGGTAGACATGCGTGTGTTTAGGTCATCCAATCATAGGCAGTCGTGATATAAAGTTTTTTTTTTTTAAAAGACGAAAAAGTATTATTTTGTGCTACCTACAACATTGACTAGGTTTGGCAATTAAAATTTCGAAAGCATAAAAATTTAGAAACAAGGACAATTGTTTGCACCAAATCCCCATTCTGGTCCTCTTCTGGTATGTCGACTCTGCTTCTCAAGCGTTTCCAGAAATGTTTGATGTTGCGCCTCTTAATTTATAAATTCACTGTTGTAGTTCTTACTCCTCGTCCGCAGATGTTGTTTTTCTATGGCTTAGGAAACTACAATAAATAATATTCATGTTACTAGCACAGCATCCTGAAAAATTATTGAGGTGCACACCGCCACCTACTGTGGTACAATGTGTCATCACATATCGCACATCACATTGTGCCCTCCAGAATTGTCAGACCAATCAAGATGTCATTAATGTTCAACTGTTTCACTTAAAATATGATTGCAGTCTAACGTTTTATTGAGGCCAAATGCAGGCAAAATAAATTGACATGAACCAAATCTCATAGAAGTAGGCCTACTGTATATTCCCGGTTATATATTTTCAACTTCATCTGACACATTAGGAATTCATAAATGGTAATTCATGCCAAAGTCCCTTACGCTTTAGTCTGATGTTAGTTTTTAACTAACCTAAATCCCCACTTTCCCTTGAGGGAATCTCTGTTGATATTTGAATCAGTTTGGTTGCCATTTTAAGTGCAGGGTGGAAGATGCTCTGGTGCCATCAGTGTAGATAATAAGTAAGCTGAGGTTATATTGAGATTGTTTTGTTAACTGCAACACACAAAAGCAGGAATCTTACTGTAACTGCACTATATTAATATACATATATCTGTTTTTTTTACTTATGCCCCATACAATGCAATATCTTATGCTGTGGGTGTGCGTGCCTGTGTGCATGTAGTCTTGCATCTGCTCATTCTTTTAGCAAAAGGCAAGAGGTATCAATAGGATGGTTAAAAATGTGTCCCCACCAATGTTCAAACAAAACCTATACCTCTGATTAACCTATATTCAACATTCTGAAAAATATAGTCATTATATGCATTATTCTATGCATGACAGTGGACATTTATATCATTTTAAGGATATGTAAACATTATAAGAATTTAAAATGTCATTTCTACCATGTGTTTCTGTTGTAGCTGGTTTGGAACTAGGTCCCATGTATGATGGCACCCAAACCGATATATTATAATTTATAGGGAATATATGACATCAGCCTATCTACGGATCTGTAATCTATGGTCTCTCCAAATAATATACCGTAAATTGACGTCATCCTCCCTCATCGAATAGTCAAAAAGTATTTAAATAAGGAGCTATATCCACCAATCAAAAAGCAGAAATAGGCGGGAGCTTCACTGTGTGCAGTGGAATCCGACTGTGGAAGCACTGTATTGTGGGAAAGGCTTTCTGCTCTGGATAACTTATTTCATTGTTAGGGTTTATACATTAGGATCTGGCCTTTATAAATTGATTTCTGAGTGAGTGTTTATTGTAATTTCAATGATATTCTGCAAGGATCTCTGAATCTGTGTCTTTTGAGAATGATTGGATAGGCTTTACCACGTGATCATTATCCTTCGGACTCGACTGGAGTTTCCACGACAGCTGAGATCGGCTTTGGACATTTCCGCGTAAAATTAATAAATATAGAGTTAAAACAAATATAGGTTTCAGACGATGGGCGATAAGAAGAGCCCCACAAGGTAAAAACACGTACTTATGTTTAAAATAATGCCTGAATATGTGACGAATATTTGTAAACAGAACGCGCGACCAATGGACGCGTAGCGCGTTAGCTAGCTACATTGTAACATTAGCTTCATGGCGGCGGATTGGCTCTTACTAGGGCGACTGTTTGTCAAATACTAGGACTGTAGCTCATGCATCTAAATACACGTCTCAAAAACGACTCGTTTGTATTGTTTTTTTACACTTACACACATCCATACTTATTTTACCAAACATGGTTATGCTGACAGTGTCGCGCCCCCTTTTCTGTGTGTGTTTTTTTGAAGGCCGAAGCGGCAACCCAAACCCTCTTCCGACGATGGATACTGGGATTGTAGCGTATGTACTTTCAGGAACACCGCGGAAGCTTTCAAGTGCATGATGTGTGATGTCAGAAAGGGAACGTCAACAAGGTAAGCAGATCAAAGATCTTATCAGGATATTGTTAGATGATTAATTCAGCGACCTTACTGTGCTTATGCTGGGCAGTTGGCAACGCTGTAATGTGAATCATCTAATTTCAAAACGTTTTTGCCAAATAAAGTTCGTTAGTCTGCGAAGTAATGACACTTATTATCAATGAAGGGAACAATATTGAACCTCCTGTGTTACCGTATGCCAGGTCTTAGGTACTCTGTCATACTGTACACAGAATTCAGCAATGAGCACAAATGCAAGATGTTTCACTGTTTTATTTGTTGAAGTGCAGTGTACTTTATGGTAGCCCCAACTGGTTTTGACAGCCCTGGGAAAAGGAGAAATTAGTAGATAATCTTTATTCTTAATCGTCATACAACAGGTAACCTTCATTCATATTAAGTTTATTGAACATTGTGACTTGATGGGGACTAAGACTTCATCAATAGTGTCTGTAATAGGTTTTAGACTGTACCTTTTTTTAAAGGGCCCAAAGCATATACTGTATGTATGCACTGCTAATGAACACCCAACTGTAATAATTACTCTCCTCTGTCTTTAGGAAGCCTCGCCCTGTGTCCCAGCTGGTGGCCCAGCAAGTAACTCCGCAGTTTGCTTCACCCACACAACCTAAAAAAGAGAAGAAGGAGAGATCTGATAAAGAAAAGAGCGAAAAAGAACCAACCTTGAAAAAGAACAGCCACAAAAAGCTGAGGTAAGCCAAGTGGTAAAACAGAGTTGGGCCAGAGTCATTTTTGTCTTTGAACACCTTGGAGCCGAGACAATGTAGGTTGAGGGCTCGCCGCCATTCATTAATCTGAAACAAGTGTGCAGTTGTGGGCCTTTCGGAGGGTTCATTTTAGTCGTATACATCATATATATCGTATATTAACGTAACGTTAGTAATACCACACCAGTGGTCTTCTTCTGTATGTGGAGTTTGTCGTCAAGCAGTGTGTGATGCGTAACATCATTATTCATACGGATGAATCATGTGATCATTGTCGGAGTTATAAAATTCAAATTTTCTTTGCGAAAGGAGTTAATGCATCTCCAGTCAGTTTATTTCCTTACTGCTGCCTGCACTTACATTTTCAGTTATGCTTTGCCATAGCCTATCTCTCGTTTGTCTCTGTATTTGACACATTAATTAAACACTAGGGAATTATAAAACTGTTCGGAAATTATATCTGCTATTTCAAGTTGTTTTGAGTAGATCATTGTTTAAGAGGACAAAAAAACACTTAAAACGTTAGTTTAACGAAATTAAATAAAATTTGCTGGATTTAATGTAAAGGAAATTTGCTGCCCTCAACCGTATACAACGTCTTCACTGTTTAACTGGCCTTACAATTCACTCTCATCCTGTGATTCAAATGACTACATATCTGTGGCCTTGGTTGCTCTGGCGACCAATCCACTGCCTCTGACCCACTGCTCTTTCAGAACAACTGTCTTTTTTGACAAAGTGTAGAACTGTCTAAATACATGTCTGTCAATTCCTCCGTCTGTCCCCCTTCTAGGCCGAGGTTAAAAAACGTGGACAGAAGCAGCGCCCAGCACCTGGAGGTTACGGTGGGTGACCTGACCGTGATAATCACAGACTTTAAGGAGAAAACCAAGCCCTCCTCCACTCCCTCCAGCACCGCCTCGGCGGACCAGCACAGCCAGAGCGGTAACACCAGTTCTGACAACACTGAAAGGGGAGTGTCCAGGTCGTCCTCGCCTCGTGGGGAGGGCTCCTCGTTAAACGGAGAGACTCACTAACCTTCCTGCCTTTCCCGCTGTATCCTAGACCGTTTCCTCCCTCCTCACCTAACATAGCCTCCTGGAACCAGACGAGTATTGCATACAATATGGCATATGTGAGATTTCACCCAACGCTACACCCCTGTGTCCTTCACCCCTCACCACAACATCTCAACATGAACATGTTGTAAAATGAATACCACCATCAGTTCAGTTTGGATACTACATTGCATTCCCCCCGATGAGCAGATGTTTACAAGTCATCTGCTGGTGCTGTGTTCAAAAAGATGTTGCTTTCAGCCAAGATCCGGGTCGCGCCACCAAACCCAAGAAATGGACCAGGACCTGTCCAATACCTTAAGCTCACACTTTTTGTTTTGTTGTTGTTGTTGCACAACGTTTTACTTTGTTTTTTTTGTGGCATAATGAAAACAGCTTTTACCTGTGTGAGCTGGTCTGAAACTATAATGGTCCTGACAATTTGGAATGAACCCGTGATGGAACTAACCGCGGATTGATGCTGTATTTTGGTGGCATTTACATGTAACACCTTAGTGCTAAAGTGTGGTCCGTTGCAGGTTGGTTGATCTTACCAGTGTGGACTATTGTAAGTCTGTATTAGCTACAGAGGAATACGAATATGCATTATGAGTAGTCGTGGCAACATTCAGCGCACTTTCCCAAACTCCACAGATTCTGGTAGGAAATCTAAGATTTCTCTACCTTTTGGATTTTTTTAAGTAGCTGAGAATGTGGGGAAAGTGAACAGAATTATCCAACCCTAGTTATGAGAGAATAAATGTGAAGCAAGTGGTCCATGTCTTGATTGTAGATTGACAAAAGATATTTTTTGTTAGCACCAGATTGTTTGCACATACTGAAATATAGTGTGTATTGATTCATCAGGAAATAATGGAGTGTGTTCCCAGACATAGATAAAGCCTGATCCTGGACAAAAATCAATTTCACCTGGGAAGATTACTATACAATACCGTTCCAAAGTTTTGGGTCACTTAGGAATTTCCTTGTTTTCCATGAAAACATACAGAACATTTTTTTAATAGGAAATATAGTCATTGACAACATTGGTAATAATGAAAATAATTGTCGTTCAAATGCAGAAATTACAGCCTTGCAGAACTAATTGTTCTTCAAATGCAGAAATTATAGCCTTGTAGAACTTTGAAATTCTAGTTGTCAATTTGAGGTAATCTGAAGAGATTTCACCCCATGCTTCCCTGAATCACATCCCAAAAGTTGGATTGGCTTGATGGGCACTTACGTACCATACAGTCAAGTTGCTCCCACAACAGCTCAATAGAGTTGAGATCAGGTGACTGTGCTGGCCTCTCCATAATGGACAGAATACCAGCCTACTGCTTCTTCCTTTAATCGTTCTTGCATAGTTTGGAGCTATGCTTTGGGTCATTGTTCTGTTGTAGGAGCAAATTGTTTCCAATCATGTGCCACAGAGTATGGCCTGGCATTGCACAATGGAGTGATTTTCTTTTACACTGTACAAATCTCCCACTTTACCACCAACAAAGCACCCCCAGACCATCAAAGGCCTTCACCATGTTTGACAGATTACGCCAAGCATTCCTCAAGCATCTTTTCATGTGGTCTGAGTCTCCCATGTTGTGGTGATCTGAACACCTCAAACTTAGATTTGTCTGTCCATAACACTTCCGATCTTCCTCTTTTCACAATCTTTGTTCTTTTGCCCATCTTAATCTTTTCTTTTTATTGGCCAATCTGAGATATGGCTTGTTCTCTGCAACTCTACTTAGAAGGCCAGCTTGGAGTTGCCTCTTTCCCGTTGACTTTGGGACTGGTGTTTTGTGGGTACTCTTTAATAAAGCTGCCAGTTGAGGACCTGTAATGGGTCTGTTTCTGAAACTAGACACTAATGTATTTGTCCTTTTGCTCAGTTTGCACTGTTCTGTGAAGGGAGTAGTACACCACATTGTACAAAATCTTCAGTTTCTTGTCAATTTCTTGCATGGAATAGCCTTTAATTCTCAGAACAAGAATTGACTGACAAATATATTTTTTGCCTGTAGTCAAATCCAGAACTGCTGAGGCTCCAGATACTCAACTAATCTAAAAAGGCCAATTTCAGGACAATAGTTTTCAGCTCTGCTAACATAATTACAAAAGGGTTTTTATTAGCCTCCTAAAAATATAACCTTATTTGCAAACATAATGGACCATTATAACACAGGATTGATGATAATGGGCCAATGTAGATATTCCATTGAAAATGATTTTATTGGACAAAAAATTAGTTTTTCTTTCAAAAGCGAGGACATTTCTAAGTGAGCCCAAACTTAAGAACGGTGGTGTATGTGTTTCTGTGTCCATTTATAAGGTAAATCAATGTCTGAGAAGAGCAGCCCATTGTTTTCATGAAATGTTATTTTCAGTTCAGCCAACATTTTACAGCTCATGTTACTGAAATATATCACTGTTTTCTGTTACTGGTTATAGCCAGCCATGTCGTTTGTCCATGAGCATCTCAATTATTGTGTTTTTGTCTGTTTGAGTAAAAATGATGAAACAATATCGTTAAGAAGAATGCTTCTCATCCACAGTTCTGTAGAGTTACGCATGCTGTCATCAACAGTGGTTTATAATGTAAAATATTCGGAAATTAAACTAAACTGAGTATCCTGAATTCTTGGTAATAGGGGACAGCAGAGAGCCTGGTCCTCAGACTTCTGACTTTCACACAGGATACTGTTTTTTGGTATATGGAAATCTACCACGTTTCTGTAATGTACAGCGGTCTGCTTGTCTGGAATCTTGTCAGAAATAATGTGTATTGCAAAGGAGTTTGCAAACTAAGGGCCGGATCAGTAGCCCAATATATAATTAATTGAAACACTTCTGGAAATTTTTCTGAAACTATATTCAAAGTATGTGGAAATCATTAGGGGCCTTGTTTTATTTTTTTTTATAAATAATTGCCCCATAATCCATTTTGACAATTTAATTTGAACAAAATCAAAATGTTTGATCGTGGTTATAAGCAGAGTTGCGGCATTCAGACAGTGCCCATGGCTCCATCAGAAAGCGGTGCAAATTGTGTGAGAAGAAGCGGAATGGCTTCATGAGATGGCATAGAAAGACTTGTCTTCAATTCTCCCCAACCCACTAGGTGTTGCTGTGATGAATTAAGGCCATAATTGCAAATTGGACAAAAGACATTTGTGAGGGAGAATGTGGCAACGTTAGTTGTTTTTGTCTTCATGTTGTTTTTTTACTATACTGTAAGGAAAGGTTGGAAGGAGAGTGGAGAGGGTGTGCTGGAATAGTACTGGGCTGGATTTCAACCAGTGTTCGCATTGGTACGTACTCCAGAGGCAGTGAATGCTAGACCACACCATGCAATAAAAATAGAAAATTCAATGTGTGTATATTTATAAATGAGGCAGTTGCTGATATTTATTTTATAGCTAATAATGGTATGGTGAGATTGTGAAGTCATAGACTGAAGTTGTTCTAAAGATGGTTATAAAGAGATGTACTTTGCTTTTAACATCAAGATCAGTTGTACTAGTAATTCAGGATCTGGTATTTTTCCTGTAGTATGGTCCCGTGTGCCAAATAAAGACTTGGCAAAGCTGCAGCTGGCTCAAAACCAAAGAGCATGCCTTATGCAGAAAGAATAGGAGTACTTACATTAATATTTTGCAAGTCAGTGGCTTCTGTGTTTAGCTTTCCTATTTGGGCTGCAGGTAACCTTGTGGTTAGAGCATCTGAACAGTAATTGAAAGGTGGTTAGATCAAATCCTAGAGCTGCCAATGTGAAAAACGTATTGGTCCCAGGTTTGTTGTTAAATACGCTGTTTTTATTCAACGTACCTGGTAATGCAAGGATTAAGAAAATTATTGCAATTTTTATGTGTTTACGTGTTCTTCAGCAAAAGCCTGGAAAAGCAGTGGGAAAACAAACAGTACTATGTGGAGCCGTGGAAATATCAGGAATCTCTTCCATCTACAGCATCTCTGTGCCTGGAGGGCTGCACTGTTCGTCCTTTCCATCTGTTTCCGACCTGGGACACCCAGAGGAGTAGAATGAACTAGCAGTCAGGAAAGCAAAGTATTTCAGCCCTCTGGGACCGAAGTTGCTAATGACCTAAAGGACCTTGAGTGAGCATTAAAATCACAACACCTCTTAATGAAGCGGACCGTGAAGACAAGCGTCACGTTTCCTTTGTACTATTTCAAAACAATTGTACGTACCGTTTGTCTTTTTTTAATGTAACATCTAACTTTTTTATGTTAAATAATTATGTATTGTAAGTCTTTGTTTACCTGTGAAGTGTTGGACTTTGGGAAGACTAGCTGTTGGCATGACTTCACCTAATGGGCATAAATAAATAGACACCTTTTGGATGGAGATTGGCTCATCTTTTGTTATCTCTATATGCAACTTTTGTTGTAATATTGTGATGATGAACTTAACGACTATGAGAAGCAGCATGACAACGTGAACACCACTGGATTGAAGTTTGCTGTGTGTGACATTCTCTGTTAATTGACCAAAGGCATTTCTATCTCCTAATTTTGAAGTATTTTAGAGAAATTTACAAAATAAAGATTTGAGCTGGGTGGATAGGGGTAGGACAGACAGAAACAGAGTTGGGTCTGCTGAAAGAAATGGGTACAGTGCAGAGCCCCTATAACTAGTCTGTACTTATGTTTGATGTTTTCTATTGACCCCAGCAGGTGTAGCTGTTGAGATCCTTTAAAAATAAACTAAACCTTCAGATTCAAGCGCATGTACTTGGATAGATCCATGTTAATGTCATTCTTCAATCTGGTATTAAAATACCAAATGTATTTGAAATGCCAAATTTATTAGAAAGGTTAGGTTATACTGGAATTAATTCCAACAAATTGTGTTGATGGATTTAACATGATAGGAAACAGATACAATATTTTGAGGGAATAGAGTAAATAGTTGAAGAAACGGATTAGCTGTTTTTTTTAACATTTATTTTCATAAAAACGTCTTGAACCCCATCCGCGGGGCGGAGCCATAAGCAGATCTGAGTAGAAATTAAGCAGGCTGTCACGCTTGCACTGTCTCTGAACAGGCTTCTTTGGTTTTCTTGACAGGTGGGGTTCAGATTTAATGTAAACCCACTAGCAAGTTAAGTTGGTTAGCATGCTAGCCTGCCAATGTAGCCATACACAATTGAAATAATGTTACCGTAGTAATTATACTTGTTATTCACAAAATGCGATGTTATCTTCACGCACTTATGTTGTGCGTGGTCTTCGCTCTATTATCAATGGTGTATGTATTTAATCAACTACCAGTAGCCTCGTCCTTGGAGACGAAAGCAGATGGACGAGCGGATAGAAGAACACAAAAATCCAGTGGCAAACAACCCCATGACATAGCATGGAATGCAGTCAGGAACAGCGGAGGAGCTTACCAACAAGAACATGACAGGTACTGTGTAACATACATTACTGCTGTTTACGTTTTTCGCTAGGTTTAGTAACGCGCCGGAACTCAGCCATGTACTGTAAAATAACCAACGTTTAGTTACGTTGCTAGTTAGCCTACATAGCTAACATGCTACATCAAGCCAAGTAGCTACGACTGTAGTATATTAACTTGGTTGATTGATGTTATTGATGAAATCTTGCCCGGTAGTCTCATGAAGATGTGGGAATTTTCATAGGACCGTAGCTACAGGTTGAAATTAACTAGAATTTCTTCCGAAAAGGATTACAGATCAAATCTGGATATATTCTTTCTAACGTTCATTTATGCCGGAGATTAATCCCGTAGTACATTTAACGAGAATAGCTAGTACACAAACAGTACAGCATTATTTGGGTAACCTTTTTAGCAATGTCTTGTCTACAGTCACAGCTAAATAAAAAAACATAAGTAATTACGTCTTCTGTAATTTGAGGTACTAGCTAGCGCGCCAATATATCCCTGTTATAGATTAAATCATCAAGGATCCAAAAGGCATTTTCCTCTTCTTGTTCTGTCAGGTGTAATGATGCGTTGTCAGTGACTTACTGGAATCCCTATTGGAGACTCTCCCCAGATGTTTGTGGAATGAACTGCTTGTTGGAATCATCTCCTAGGTAGGCTTGGTTGGGCAACCCATTGGAAAGCAGTCGTCACTGATCTTTCAACCTCTAGCTTAGTAATTCTATCCTGGTCACCAACTTAGGTTGTCTTAGTGGTTAGGGCATGTGACTAGTTACCTGAAGGTCTGCTTTAGAAAAGATGTAGCTGTCTCTGCAAGCCAGCATGTTATTTACTTGTTCCTTTAAAGTTTCTGTGTGGTGATGTAACCAACCAGCCTGTTTGTCGCTTGTATGGTCTTGCAATTATGGTTTGTGTTTTATAAGTCCTGGGATAGTACACTTTTTGCCCAGTTTGTAAACACTTATCAGAGGTCATCAACAAAGTTCCCTTACAGTATGCTGTGTCTGAGGTTCAAGTTTTGCTCAGCCCTTGTTAAAAGAAAGAACTGCAAATACGGAAAGCAAAATCATATACCGACCAGCATACTGAAAGTCCCATGTCCCTGTGGATAAAAACAGCAGATAAATGATAAAGTACGTTCAAAACATTTTCTGACTTGTGAAGAGACTTCTGTGCATGTTTGAGACAAGATTGCCAGTCTAACCCTTGTCTGGCGAATGGCTATTCTAAATGGGTAGCTACTGTTGAATACTTTTCAAGTAGTTTGATTAGAAAAATGGCCTGGAACGAAGTGTATCATGGACATGTCTTGATCTTCAACTCTCCCATGTCCAATGTCAGTTGCTGCGATAAGGATGAGAATTGCCCTAAGAGCCATTTCCACTTAAAAAAAATCGGGAGGGGAGAGTACTGTTGTGCTCATAAATTTGCATACACTGGCAGAAATTGTGACATTTTGGCATTGATTTTGAAAGTCACTGCTCACGCAAAAAAGTATTTTATTTAAGGATAGTGATCATATGAAGCCAATTATTATCACATAGTTGTTTGGCTCCTTTTTAAATCATAATGATAACAGAAAGCACCCAAATAGCCCTGATCAAAAGTTTACTTACTCTTGAATGTTTGGAGATTTGTATTGTAATTGACAATATTCTTCTGTTTACACTGGCAGAGCCATTTGGCTTTAAGGACCATACATTGCGGAGGATGTTTGGTGGCATAGTACAGCGTGAGATGAGATGTGCACTCAGCTTGGAAAATATTGCAAGCAGTCAGGATTATCCCGATTTACGGTTATCCCAATCATGGATTCCATTGGATTAATACTGCAATTGGATTAATACTGCAACCGTCTATTTTCCCATCCCTATAGGTGAAAATGGCAACTGAAGGTGAATTTCCCACAAGTGGCTTTTTAAATTTCAATTAGTGTCTCTGTATAAATAGTCAATGAGTTTGTTAGCGCTCACATGGATGCACTGAGCATGCTACATATTGAGCCATACGGAGCAAAAAATTACTGCCAAAAGGCCTATGTAACAAGGTAATGAAACTTTATAAAGATGGAAAAATACATAAAAAGATATCCAAAGCCTTGTAAACGCCAGTCAGTACTGTTCAATTACTTACTAAGAAGTGGAAAATTCAGAGATTTTTGATATCAAGTCAAGGTCAGGTAGACCGAGAAAGATTTCAGCCAAAGCTGCCAGAAGAATTTTTCAGGATTCAAAGAAAAACCCACAGGTAACCTCAGGAGAAATATAAGCTGCTCTGGAAAAAGACGGTGTGGTTGTTTCAAGGAGCACAATACACCGATACTTGAACAAAAATGAGCTGCGTGGTCGAGTTGCCAGGAAGAAGCCTTTACTGCGCCAATGCCACAAAAAAGCCAGGTTACAATATGCCTGACAACTACTTGACACACCTCACAGCATATGGCACACTGTAATTTGGAGTGATGTGACCAAACTAGAGCTTTATGGCCCTTACCATAAACGCTATGTTTGGAGAGGGGTCAACAATGCCTATAGTGAACAGAATACCATCCCCACTGTGAAGCATGGTGGTGGCTCACTGATGTTTTGGGGGTGTGTGAGCTCTAAAGGCACAGGAGTCTTGTGAAAATGTATGGCAAGATGAATGCAGCATGTTATCAGGAAAAACTGGCAGACAATTTGCATTCTTCTGCACGAAAGCTGCGCATGGGACGGTCAGAGCTGTATATTACCAATACTCCAAGGGTTTGCAAAGTTTTGAACACAACTCTATACAGCCGAAGTTCACCACTTACCGCAATCCAATGCTTTATCACATCGACGTGTACGGGCGGGGCTCTTCCAAATTGCCTTTTGATTTGGCCCTAACGTCTTAGTGTGCCTCTCACATTTCTTATCTATGCTTTCTTAGGGAGAAGTCTGCTTCTGCCAGCATCACAAACACCCCTCATGATGAACAGATGCATCTGGCTGTGGTGGCCTGTGGTCCCAGGCTAGAGGAGACCCTCACCATGCTCAAGTCTGCCCTGCTCTTCAGCACCCGACCACTCCACTTCCACATCTTTGCTGAGGACCACCTACACGACAGCTTCAGAGGGGCTGTAAGTTTGGAGAACAGGAACTGGGGGCAGAGTGATGGAGTCTTGGCAATCTTCTTCCAAATCAGTGGTTGCTGTGTAGCCAACTCTTATTTTTATATAGAACCTGAATCACCTTTGTTCGCAAGGTCCAGCTATACATATTCAGACTGTAAATCTCATATGAATCGTGCTCCATCCCACCCTTTTCCCTCCATTTCCACCTTCCCATGAGCCTCCTTTTTCTCAAGTGTCCCAAAGCTGAGGGAGCGAAAATGAGCAAAGGTGTGGGGGCCTAATTAGACCTTCCGGTGGCCCCTTTTTGGGTCAGTTTGAGATTCATAGAAGATTTTACTCTGCGTTATGGTGCTGATATTGATAGACAAACATATAGGGACAGAGCGCACTAAATCTCCATCCATATAAGATGATGGGATATGATCAGTAATGGCCAGTTATGCGTAAAAAAGAACTGGACAAAGGTCTTACAGACAGTCGGATTGAATTAGACAACAGAGATGCTGACAGAAACTAGTTATTTGTTCTGGTGCCCTTAAACTCAACTCTCCGCCTCCAGGAGAGTTCTGCTCGCTAATCAGGAACTTAATTTAAACTGGTACACCAGGTGGGTGAAATTAATGAGGAGGTTGAACAGAACCATTGGGCTCTGGACATCTCAGAGTAAAATTTGTATACTCTGCCCTATAGGTTGACATGGGAGGGAACTAGAGTAATTCTGCTTATCCTAATATTTTCTGTCTGTAAAAAATCCCAGCCTGCTCCAATTTTCATCGCATTGGCTGTGAGTTAGCTAGCCACTTTTTATTGCACTGCTGTTAAAAACTTACAATAATAAATTCAATACTGATAGAAGATATATTCTCCAAAGTACAACACAAATTACTTTACTGCCAATTATTGTGGACTTTTTAACCTGTCCTCCCCAGAATTTGACTCTAGAATATGATCTGTGTTCCCACAAATGCTGTGGGTTCCGCATGAGTCCTGTTTTACCCTCTAGTTTATACCTGTCAAACAGCTCTCTCTGACCGACTTCCTGTCTGTCCTTTCTACACTCTCCTGTGTTTGTCCTGTTTGACTTCCTGTCTGTCTAAATTGTCTTCTCTGTGTTTGTCCTGAAGCTGGACTCCTGGCCGACTGCGGGCGGCAGGTTTATCTTCACCATCTATCAGATCACCTTCCCCAGTGACCATGCTATGGAGTGGAAGAAGCTCTTCAAACCCTGTGCATCCCAGAGGCTCTTTCTGCCAGTGAGTGAACATACAGTCTCTCACTCCAACACATACACTTGGGCTGACCCCCTTATTATCGACCGGTTGGTTATTTTGTTGGACCAAAACTGCAGGTAGTCATGCTGTCAAAATTATATCACTGGACCGATAACAGTGCAGGGATCGACAATAACGATGGCCCTGGGCAAAGAAAATGTCAAGTTCGACAAATAAGACTTAGGAAGTCACTGTCCCGATCGGGCCACTTATATATTTTTATTACAAAAATTTAAAATGATAATCATCCTCCAGTTGTTTTGTAATCTGTTAAGCACAAATAACAACCTTTCAGCTCTTTGCTGGTGCTGTTGGCCATTCGAGTTGAGCATGGCTGTCTGGAGTTGTTTTTCAATAAAACATTTAAAAGCTTGTGCAAATCACTCAAGTGAAGAAGGCAGCGTAGGGTTCCTATGAGCTCAAACGAAAGTTTAGCTCAGTGCAAAAAATGATTTACCTGTTTCAACTTCAATGGAAAGCAGATGCCCTGTGTCGTCGGTTCCCGGCTGGAGCAGACAAATGTGGGTCTTTTTACAAATGCACTGACTACTTTCGCAAACCGACCCTGATCAGCCTTACCAATAGCAAACAGCAGCTGGTCTGTATGACAGCCAATTGGGTGGCTGACAATTCGTCTTCAGGGCCCTTGGTTGTACTGATCAGGAATTGAGCTGCAGATGCTCATTGGGTGATTACAAGACTTATAACCACTGCGTCCTAGTTACAACTACCTAGTAACTAAGACGGACCAGCTGGTCGCCTTGTTCACTAGGGATGAATGAGTTAGTGTTTTGTTTACAAATCAAATGTTTTGTTGAATTAGCTTTTAACTAATATTTTGATATATAAATGTGCTGGAAATTTCCAGAATGCACAGCATGTTAAGTTAAAAAAGTATTTGGTTATATGTTGTAACACGGATTAATGATTACTTTTGGAAGGACGGAGTGTAACAAATATTTTGGGGCTTGTAAGTTTCAAACCCAGTGGACCAGTGGTGAAAGGTTTTCACGTTGAGCCCTGCAGTGCCTTCAGAAAGCATTCAGTCCCCTTCATTTCTCCAAACGTTGTTACATTACAGCCTTGTGGCTTTTCCACAAGGCTGTGAAGGGGTCTGAGTCTTTTTCCAATGCACATTGTTGACGCTGCTGTCTTCAGAGGTACTCCAGAGTGTGACACTCAGTTAATGTAATGCACTTTTCAATGGGCTATCTATATATTTAAGTGGCCTGTCAAATATATCTTGTCTATGTGGTTGTTTAGTACCAAGAAATCGATTAGCATTGGCATGCAAAATCTGGTGTATTTGTGAGGAAGACGGCCTATTCTGTCGGGTGCAGAAATACCATTCTTTCCTTTCAGACTAAAATAGCAAAATGTTAAAGGCAGCCTAATCTTAGACCACATATTGCAGCTATGGTGTGGGTATAAGAGTTCAGGCCTTATTTAATAACTGAATTAAACAGCTCCTCTTGAGTCATTTGTGATATTTCATATTTTGTTGTGCTTATGAAATGTCACAAGCTCAGGGCATGTAGGAGATTTTCTGAAAACGCAGGGTGGTTGTCTGTTGTGTAGAAAGATACATTTTTCTGTCAGCCAGTGAATCGGTTGAGAACTATTAACAGTCAAGCAAGCCAGATGTTTTTTGGTCTGGGGACCCCTAACGCATGCTTGCATGCACACATACTCTCTCTGACTCTTAACTGCCAACAGAACCACACTTTAACCGCGGTCTGATTGGTTCTTGTTAGACTTTCTGACCTCTGACCTCTCTTTTCTCCAGCTTATCCTGAAGGATGTGGACTCTTTACTTTATGTGGACACAGACATCTTGTTCCTTCAGCCTGTGGATGAGATCTGGTCCCTGCTGTCCCTCTTCAACTCTACCCAACTGGCAGCCTTGGCTCCGGAGCACGAAGAGCCTCGCATCGGCTGGTACAACCGCTTCGCCCGACACCCCTACTATGGCAAGACTGGGGTCAACTCGGGTGTCATGCTCATGAACATGACCCGGATTAGAAAGAAATACTTCAAGGTAATTGTGCCTGTATTCATGTTTTATAGGGAAATACTTATCGCCCGTATGGTGTGTGGCCATCTGTGTCTGCGCTTAAGAAGGGTCATTGCTTTCACTTTCCACCAATTTCCTATATGTTCTGTCATAGTCCTGTGGGGTTGGACAAGACGCAATGTTAAAGGAATGAGGGTAATTATCATAGATGCTTTCTTCTTGAAAGTCCTCTGCTTCATAGATATAATCCTGGACCTCACATGTTTGTATGTGCAAAATATATAGCTAAAGTCACTGTCATAACTCGGCTGTGAGATTCCATGTTTGAATGTGAGTGGAATTAATGACATGGTGCTCGTAATGGAACTTCATGACATCCTACACAATTTTCGGGGATTCATGTTGCCTCAAAAGCACCGCTATCACAGTCAGTGGCCAAAAATCCCAGAATGCACTTTTAAGGCAAGACCTCTGCACCACCAGTACTGACCAGAAGAGGTCAGTGTTGTCATTCTCTTGCAAGGCTCATCTGTTGCAAAGTTACTGTGAACAGTGGCATGAATGTTATGATCGTTGGTCAAACAAAGGATTACACAATGTGATTTCATTTGAATTTCAGTCATGAGTTTAGCTGTTCAGTTTTGCTTTAATATTTTTTGCAGTAAGTATGAATGTGGTGACTGAACATTTTCTTTTGCCTCTCAATGTCTTGCTTAAACAGAATGACATGACCTCAGTCCCACTGCTGTGGGAGGAGCTCCTGATGCCCCTCCTCCAGAAGTATAAATTAAACATCACCTGGGGAGACCAGGACCTGCTGAACATCGTCTTCCATCACAATCCAGGTACGTTCACCGGGACTGCCGTAAGTGGGCTGAACCCCTTCAAAAGCCCTGTGCCTGGGTGTTAGCAGTGCCGATATCTCCTCGCTGCTTCACTTCGTTTCAGACCACTTTCCCCTTCCATTTCATGCATGGTCAACATGAGCCTGTCACATTGCTTCATTGTATAGGGATTTGCCACAGTTAAAATCCTCCGCTAACTCTTCCCATGTCATCCTACAGAGAGCCTCTATGTGTTTCCTTGCCAATGGAACTACCGGCCAGACCACTGTATCTATGGCAGCAACTGCCTCACAGCCGAACGGGAGGGTGTCTTCATTCTCCACGGCAACCGAGGCGTATACCATGACGACAAGCAGCCGGCGTTCCGAGCAGTCTACGAAGCAATCCAGAAGGTAACAACACTCCAAACTATCGCTCACACCTGGTAATTCAGCCTGGAGGAAATGGGAAAAAAAGCCCAAAGGGACTCGTCTGACTTCTATCGGCGAGGACATTTGTTTTACAAGACTAATGCTTTGTTCTGCTTGAAATGGGCCATGGCTTGGGAAAAGCAGCAGCTGTCCAACGTACCTGGATAGATTAGGGTTACTTGGTGTTATATCTGGACCGATCATATCGTTTTTCAAACAATTGTGGGTGTTGACATTACCTTCCTGTCTTCCTCTCCTGTAAAACTAATTACATCATCAGGGCACTTCAGGCCATTGCTTTTCTATTAGGGAGGCTTCAGGCCCATCCAGCCGAAAATGCTAAATCAATAGTACCTTTAAGTTGTCTGTCATTCTGCCTGGGCTCTTCTAAAGCCACAGTGATCCCCACCTACTGCCCCGGAACTGGCCAACATGCCCACCAATCACACCTAACACTGTCATATTTACCCCTGGTCCAACGACCCCTCCTCACCCAGTCCCTCAAGCACTGCTCCCCTGTCCTCACCCATTCCCTCAACCCTTCCTCACCCAGTCCCTCACCTCTCCCCCTCCTCACCCAGTCCCTCACCTCTCCCCCTCCTCACCCAGTCCATCATCCACTGCTCTCCCCCTCCTCACCCCCTCCACTCGCGGCTGTGCAACCTACAATGTACTGTGTTTGATTTCAGCGGGCGTGAGATCACCATGAGGCAGGGTGAGTGGGTGTGGAGGGACGACTAGAGAGCGAAAGGGAGAGAAGAGGGGGAGTGATGGGGGAGGTGGACTGACTGACTGAGTGGGGGAGGGAGGGAGAGGGATTAAGGGGACCTTCATTAGCCGAGGTCCATCCATTACCTCTGTGGACCCAGACTACTGTGGCTGTGGCCAATGTTCTCCACCATTAACTAAATGAGCTGGCTTCATTATGGACCCTGTACTGTGCTGCTTGCCATCATCCGTTACACACACATACATACCTACCTATGCCTTGGTAATACTTCCAAGGCTTATTCATACCTACCTACGCCTTGGTAATACTTCCAAGGCTTATTCATACCTACCTATGCCTTGGTAATACTTCCAAGGCTTATTCATACCTACCTACGCCTTGGTAATACTTCCAAGGCTTATTCATACCTACCTACGCCTTGGTAATACTTCCAAGGCTTATTCATACCTACCTACGCCTTGGTAATACTTCCAAGGCTTATTCATACCTACCTACGCCTTGGTAATACTTCCAAGGCTTATTCATACCTACCTACGCCTTGGTAATACTTCCTAGGCTTATTCATACCTACCTACGCCTTGGTAATACTCCCAAGGCTTATTCATACCTACCTACGCCTTGGTAATACTCCCAAGGCTTATTCATACCTACCTACGCCTTGGTAATACTCCCAAGGCTTATTCATACCTACCTACGCCTTGGTAATACTCCCAAGGCTTATTCATACCTACCTACGCCTTGGTAATACTCCC
>JACXGJ010012024.1:0-18735 GCA_016801105.1 Esox niger | reverse complement strand
AGATAGAGACGGGTCTGGAGGCAGATAGAGACGGGTCTGGAGGTAGATAGAGACGGTGTGGGGGCAGATAGAGACGGGTCTGGAGGTAGATAGAGACGGGTCTGGAGGTAGATAGAGACGGGTCTGGAGGTAGATAGAGACGGGTCTGGAGGCAGATATAGACGGGTCTGGAGGCAGATAGAGACGGGTCTGGATGTAGATAGAGATGGTTCTGGAAGTATATAAAGACAGGTCTGGATGTAGATAGAGATGGTTCTGGAAGTATATAAAGACAGGTCTGGATGTAGATAGAGATGGTTCTGGAAGTATATAAAGACAGGTCTGGATGTAGATAGAGATGGTTCTGGAAGTATATGAAGACAGGTCTGGATGTAGATAGAGATGGTTCTGGAAGTATATGAAGACAGGTCTGGATGTAGATAGAGATGGTTGTGGAAGTATATAAAGACAGGTCTGGATGTAGATAGAGATGGTACTGGAAGTATATAAAGACAGGCCTGCAGGTGGGTTGTGACAGGTCTGGAGGTAGACAGAGAGGGAGAATAGGGTCGGCATGTGGAGTCCATATTTGCTACACAGGGCGTCCAGAGGTTAACAGAGTGCCCGGGCCCATGGCCAGAGATGGGAAGGGGGGGCAGAGGAGCCTAGTGGTCAAGAGCATCGGTCCAGTAAACCAAAGGTCACCAGATCTTATCCACAAGTCGACAAGGTGAAAAACCCTGTCATTTTGTCTCTGAGCAAGACAGTTAACCCAAATTGCTCCCAGGTTGTTGCTGTAAATAGGAAGGTGTCCTTGGCACACCTACTTGGTTATCCAGTAGTAAAGAAATCAGAAATGAATGACAGTAAGGCTGTTGTCCAGCTCCGTCCTCCCCCCAGATCCAGTACACAGCAACAGATCACATTAAACCACGCTAGCACACTGTTCCTCACACCACCAGGCATCTTCACTGTGCTCCGTTCAGCAGAACCAAAACGCACATGTCTAAAAGGGTTCGCTAAATGCAAAACACCGATTTTAAAGAAACATTTCCTCGGGTGCGGCTGACCTGCATGAATCTCCCACCCGTTCCCCATCTCACTACACTTGTTTATGCTTGACCGCTGAGTGTCTGGGTCGTTCGGGATAAGAGTGGCCTGCCAATTATGCATGTAGCGTTTTCTTCTGCCCACTTAGCTAAGTGCTTCTCTTTGTCAGACGGACATTAAAATATGATGGACGGAGAAAGGGAGAGCAAGAGGGGCAGAGGTCTAGGAAGAATGACAGGAAGTAAATAGTTTAAAGTGTGGGACAGAGCAGGAGAACGAGGGACGCTTAAGCAATTGAGGAAGAGGAGGGAGAGGAGAAGAATGGGTGGAGGGAGAGACATGCACAGGGGAAGGAGGTTGGGCAGGGAGAAAGAGAGAGGGGGAGAGGAGAAGAATGGGTGGAGGGAGAGACATGCCCAGGGGAAGGAGGTTGGGCAGGGAGAAAGAGAGAGGGGGAGAGGAGAAGAATGGGTGGAGGGAGAGACATGCCCAGGGGAAGGAGGTTGGGCAGGGAGAAAGAGAGAGGGGGAGAGGAGAAGAATGGGTGGAGGGAGAGACATGCCCAGGGGAAGGAGGTTGGGCAGGGAGAAAGAGAGAGGGGGAGAGGAGAAGAACCCAAAATCAACAACGTTCCTCTCGCTTTCATTCACCTCTTCCCCACCATTTTCTCATTGGCTGTGGGAGGAGGCTCTGGTGTTGTTTGTGAGTTCAACTGGAGGAGCCAGCGCAATACAAGGAGGCAGAGAGACAGCGCGGAGGCTCCTGAAGGGCTTGCTCTCCCTAGGGTCCACCAGACAAGACACTGCACTCCATTGGCATATTATGGCTCAGTTCTCCTTCTCCTCATATTGCTTCTACATTGGCTTGTTTTCAGACGGCCTTACAGAACATACAAACAAAGCCTGTGCAGGAACATCGGTAGGCAGGGAGTATTTCACCAAGGAGACACAGAGTATTCCAACAAGACAACACAGGGAGTATTTCACCAAGGAGACACAGAGTATTCCAACAAGACAACACAGGGAGTATTTCACCAAGGAGACACAGAGTATTCCAACAAGACAACACAGGGAGTATTCCAACAAGACAACACAGGGAGTATTTCACCAAGGAGACACAGAGTATTCCAACAAGAATACACAGGGAGTATTCCAACAAGAATACACAGGGAGTATTCCTCCAAGGATACACAGGGAGTATTCCACCAAGGATACACAGGGTGTAAAGCAGATAGTTGGAATGGACCCTGATACAGTAGATAGTTGGAATGGACCCTGATACAGTAGCTAGTTGGAATGGACCCTGATACAGTAGATAGTTGGAATGGACCCGAACAAAGTACCAATGTCACTACACAGTGCAGCGGAGACAAAATCGGATACTCACTCGTACCTTGTGCAGTGAGAAGGTGCGAACACAGAAGGTGGCCAGCTCAATGGTGTCCAGAAGCGTCACCTGGGTCATACCGTAGGTTTCGGTTCCTCGACTGGGCCAGTACTGGTCACACTTGATCTGCCCACAGAAGACACAAGCGGGTTATGCATACAGACATTATTTTATTCGTCAATAATGCATTGATGGTGAACCGTGTTCAGACGGACTTTGCTTTCCACACATTTGCTTTACAGACTGAATTGCCAATATCTTAGATTTCACGTGTTTGGATGTCCATCTACACACATTGCTCATGAAGACAAAGCCATTTATTTTTGTAAATGTATGAGAATTAATTGAAAATAAAAACTGCGATATCTCATGTACATACGTGCATTCAGACCGTTTCATCAGTACTTAGAAGAAGTGCCTTTGACAGTGATCACATCTTCACGTCTCAACCAGATTTACACACTTGGATTTGGTCAATTTCCCATTTTTCTCTTATAGCTGAGGCCTGTATTACCACACAGATACTGAAACGAAATGCTAAAAAACCCAATCACAACTAACAATAATGTTTATTCATCAGACGTTTCCATTGCATTCCAGTCACTGAAACATTTAGCTTGAGTTCATACTGAATGCCGTTCTGTGTGAGTATTCAAAACAGTTTTAACATAAATAATAAAAGCAAAACTTGTCATGGTGCCACTGGGCCTGGCCAGTCCAGACAGTTTGTTTTACAACTGATGCTTCTCCAAAAAATGTTCAGGGTAGTTAGACTGGGATGGTTGTCCTTCTGGCAGGTTCCCCTATCACTGGACGGAACCTCTTAAGCTTTGTTGAAGTGTCCATTAGGTTCATCTTCACCTCCCTGACCAAGGCTCTTGTAACATCCACCCCAACTTCTCCGCCCTGTCCTGCACACTGGTGTCCCTGGAGTTCTTGACATCATCTGCATGATGCACTCCGCTCCTGTTACGCATAGCTGTAGCTCGTTGTCTCTTGATCACAACATGTACTTCTCCTGTCTTTGTTTGTCCAGTGTTTGTCGTTCATTGTCACAGTGTAACTGTTTGCTACTGGCGCAGTGACGGGCTTTGTGTTCTTGGTTTTGTAACCTAGACACGTTTTGAGAGTTTTCTGGCCTCAATCTGTCTTTTGTTTAAATAGAATAAAACTACCGTTTTGGGTTTTCACATTTGTTTCCACACCTGACATTCCCAAGAAACGTGACAGCTCTCCTGGCCTGGTTACTTCGTTTGGCCGGGTGGCCAGACTAGACAGAGTCTAGATGACTCCAAACCTCATCCATTTCACAATGACAGAGAGCCCTGTGCCCCTGGGAACGTTCAAGGCTTTTTCTATTCTTTTGAATGCCTAGACTTAGCTCTGAGTGTCAAGACAATGGGTCGAAACATACAGTGGGGAGAACAAGTATTTGATACACTGCTGATTTCGCAAGTTTTCCTACTTACAAAGCATGTAGAGGTCTGTCATTTTTTTATTAAAACAAAAATCCAGAAAATCACATGTATGATTCTTAAATAATAAATTTTTAGATTCCGTCTCTCACAGTTGAAGTGTACCTATGATAAAAATGACAGACCTCTACATGCTTTGTAAGTAGGAAAACCTGCAAAATCAGCAGTGTGTCAAATACTTTTTCTCCCCACTGTATGTGTCCATGAGATTTTCTGAAAACGTTTTGGCTTTGTCATTATAGGGTTTTGTCTGTAGATTGATGGAAAATGTTGATTCTATTGAGTTTTAAATTAGTCAGCAACAAAAGAAAACGTGGGGAAAGTGAAGGGGTCTGAATACTTTCCCAAAGCCGCGTACATCCACAGGCTCCTATTACATGGTGAAGCCTGTTTCTTTACCAGCTGTCATAATAAAGAAAACCGCTCGCAGGCTCAAAGAAACTCAACGGTGTCACCCCTCTCTCTCTAAATTTCACATCATCCACACGTCACGTAAATAACCAGGGGAGAACGGAGGAGGCGAAAAGAAAGTCTTCCCCAAAGGCTTCAGCTTCAATCATCAACCCCCCCTTCGTCACCCCTCCAACCAATCTTCCACCCCTATCCACAACCGCCGATCAATCAACAACGGTTGAGACGACCCCCCCCGCCCAACCACCGGCCTCCCTCCTCGAACCCAGCGCTCAGTCGCCAACCCCTATCCAACCTAATGAAGATTCATGGACTATGGAGCGGGATTCATCGGCCCCCCCTGATGCGATGTGACAGCCGGAGCAGGAGACATGCTACTCCAAAATTCTCCTCGCGATCTCATTCAACCAACGCTGCATGCCAAGCCTGACGGTATTAGACCGGACTGAAGCGCACACAACAGACCGAAATATAGGAATATGGACAGAGAGGGCAGGGATGGAGAAGATAACAGAGGACGTGGTTAGAAATCTGAGGCAAAGAAACCCTTTTCAGGTTTGGGGTGGATAGCGTTAGTAGCTGGGGCTGATTGGCTGGCCTTTGTGTTACAGTGGGGTCATTCACAATGACCCTAGTGATTCTGGCTAAAATACACCCTGTGCTAAAAAAGGCGTCTCTGTCCCTCGTCCCTTAGTGACATAGGAGCACCGCCAGTAAGCATGCTACATATGGCTCTACCATGTAACCTGCACATCCTCGATCACAGTCACTGTCCACTGACTCACAATGTCTGTCTCACACACACTCACCCTCACATGCACACAATAACACACACTCACCCTCACATGCACACAATAACACACACTCACCCTCACATGCACACTCTCACGTCACACAATAACACACATTCCCTGCCTACACACAAATACACAGGCAGTCCACATTTTGAACCAGGGACATTTTCCATGTAGTCATCTATTGTCTGCATTATCTGAAATAAAAGCATTTGGACACTGCTGTTTGTATTAGATTGATCATGAACAAATCTAAATGTGACTTATTTTGAAAAGGATAACGATCAGGGTTTTACTTTGAGTTTTTGTTTGTTATAAAAATGTTGGCATGCAATCAATGAAATGCTTTATTCTCTGAGTGTGGCCTGGGTTTGGGGGTTAGATCATATGATGTGGTTAACATCATGCTATACCAAATACCTCAGGTGGGAAATAGGCAGTTAATAGAGAAAGTGGAGGAAAAATGTGGAGAATAAAACATTTAAATGCCAGAAAACAAGTGGATCCAACATCAATCCAGGAGGAACCCCTGATAAAATTGAAGAGTTCTTTACCCGGGACTTCTCCTCCAGCCGGGTCATCATGACCACGGTGGCCGCTCTCTGCTCCCACACCATCCGCCAGAAGTCCCCGAACGTCTCGGGCAGCGGTCCCTGTGTGGCGATGTAGGCATTCTGCTTCCTGTAGCCGTCTATGTAGTTGGCGTTGATGTAATCGCTGCCTGTGATACCTGAAAGGTCGAGGCAATGGTCATTTAAGTTGAAGGGGAGAATCTCTAGAAGGGATGTTTCGTAAACAGAAAGAGCGGACATTTCTTATCATCTAAGAGTGAATTTGTCTGTTCATGCCGTGTTCTTTGGTCACCGCGTGTCCCCTGTGCGTCCCTCCCACCTCCCTCTCCCTGGTTTCCCTTCCTCCCCCCCCCCGCCTCGGCATGTTGCGGCTGTGATTTAGTGTCGATGCCGGTGTGCAGGGGAAGATGGAGGAGCCTGAGGCCTATAGAGTAAATCAGTGCTCCGAGCCGAGAGCAGCCATCTCTCCACCATCACTCTCCTGCCTCCGTGGCAACAGCCTGTCAGGCACCCAGGCCATACTCCATCTCAGCTGAAGTAGCCCTCCTGTGGGCAGCGTCTGACAGTGTTCGTGTCAGAGTAAGCCCCTCTGTGTGTCTGGCTGTGTGTGTTAAAAATAGGTCCATCTGTGGGTGCGCGCACGTGCGTGCGTGTCAATCAGATGTGTGTGGCTCATCCTGCCTGTCAGTCACAAACACCACGGTGTGAACGGTCTCAAGGCCCTGTCGGCTTAATGCACAAAGCCGTTGACACCGGATACTGAACGACACATCGTTCCAGCGCCTCGTCACGTCATGAGGTACTGATACCTGGAACCTCTGGGACGGCGGTCGGTAGCTAGCTGCGCTCTCTCATCTAGGCATTGTACATCCTCAGCCAGGCAGACTGTATCCAACGTCAATTAGTCAACCGACTGTACTGACTCTTGTTCCTTACTGACACCTGCTTGTTTCCAGGAGTGTCACACGTCTTCCGTGGACTGAGAACGTATAAGTCAAAAGTGCCTAGACGGGCTCAGCGCCACTCACTGCCATTTTATCACTCGAGTGACAAACAATGAAACCCCCTCACAGTGGCTCGCCGCAGCAACGCGCAGCTACAAACGGGTGGGTGGGGGGTGGGGGGGGGCGATGGGGGGTGCAAACGTCATTAAAAAGGATTCCACGTTGCACCGTGCGATTGTGGCGCTTTGGAGTTAGTCATAGCTAAGTGAGCAGAGACTGGCTGCGTGCATGAACTCTTCTATTGCTGCGACTAATGGCAAAATCACTGCACTGTAAAATGGAAATTTCAGCCTTGATTAATTTATGTATTTATGGACGCTTCGCCTGGGACGATTTTGTTATGTGTGATGTCGCACTCTCAAATTAGGCCTATTGCGAACTGTAAAAATCAAGTTGGATTTGAGAAATCTTTGAAAAACAACAAAAAAATGGTTGAGAGGCTGAATGAGATGCTTGTCAGGGGTGAAGATGAAGAGTTGACTGGTAAATCTCAGAAGACATCAACAGCTGAACAATGAGCTAATCTGAACTGTCAAACTCAAATCCTAATGGATTAGGTGTTTCTCAAAATGCAGCAATGTGTAGCATTAGTCATTTCTAAAGAATAATTCAGACAAGATGCCGTTCAGTAGACACTTTGCCTTGAATCTCGGACAGCAGGCCAGTTTCAACAGGGAACATTATACCACCCATGACTACGATCATGATTCTGTTTAATTTAAGGACAAAGCCGTTTCGTTTTTAACTTAATTTCCTGCATCACCACCACTACAACTAATAATAGATGTTCTCTTGTACAGAAGGTGATGAGATAATTTGATAAGAAACATTCACACATCATTTGAAATTATTCCCAAACCAAGTTTTATATTTTCGACTCCTTGACTTGCAGCTTGTAGTTATTCCTCTTCCATTTATAACTTCTATAGCATGAATATTTATGGTGGAATGAATTACCCTGTTCCAAATAATTTGGGAAACTGTGAAAAATAAAAAATAAACAGAATGCAAAGATGTGCAAATAATGTAAACTCAATATTGAATAGAAAATAGAACAAAGACAACATATCAAATGTTGAAATTGAAAATGTTTATTGTTTCTTAAAAAATATATATCAATTTTGAATTTGATGGCAGCAACGTTTCAAAAACGATGGGACAGGGGCAACAAAAGATTGAAAAATATGCTTAGTACAAAAAAGAACATGGTGGAACAACTTACAACTAATTTGGTTAATTGGCAACAGGTCAGTAACATGATTGGGTATAAAGGAGCAGCCCAGAGAGGATGGACCTATCAGAAGTAAGGATGGGAGGGGTTCACCACTCTATGTGGGCAAATAGTGCAACAATTAAAAATAACGTTTCAAAATGTAAATTGCAAAGAGTTCAGGGAAAAGATTCAGAGAATCCGGAGAAATGTCTATTCACAAGGGACCTGGTCGAATACCAATATCGAATGGATGTGATCTCTGGGCCCTCAGGCGGCACTGCATTAAAACAGATGCAATTCTGTAGTGGAAATCACTGCATGGGCTCAGGAACACTTCTGAAAACGATTGTCTGTGAACAGATTATGTCGCTGCATCCACAAATGCTGAAACCCTCTACCATGCAAAGAGGAAACCATATATAAACAAGATCCAGAAACACCACCTCTCAGGACCAGATAGAGGTGAAGTGGAAAACTATTTTTTATTTTAGGGAATTTTGGATACTCCAGACAAAAGTGGAGAGGGACCATATGGTTTATTAGCCTATATGATCTCATAGAGCTCTGTCGTATTGTGACACAGTGGCATGTGGTCAATGTTTTGTTTTTTAGACAATACACTTCAAAACAATGAATTCAGCTTGCCGGACATTTTCTTGGTTATCCTGACTTAACTAGGTATTTCTATATAGGTCAATTAACACATTGATTTATTATTATTTATTAACATTTATTAAAAAGCACCAGGGGTGTTGCAATATACAGGTATTGACGATAAGTGACAATACAAAAATGAAATATTAATATTTCAGTAAAACACACATGGTAATATCTTATTCACTAGGCAATCTGAAGTTTCATTTTCTTTTAAATGCCCTCTCAGTTTTTCAAAACCTTATTCATGGCACCTATAGACAAGGATGCTGTTTGCTTCTTCACTATCCATTAAGTTTAATTGTTCTTGTTTTATGCTTTTATTTTTATATTTGTACAGTTTTGCTTACAGACTCTATCCACCTCCATACGCTTGTATTATGAGCGTAATTCATTTGCCAAAAAGGAAAATAACACAAAGTTGAAGATTACATTTTCTATAAATACCGCCATTACCATGATTTCTTTAGGCCATAATAATCGTGTAGTGAAAATGTGATATCATCACAACCCTAAAAAGCACAGGATTTTCTTTGTGATTCCTGAAACATCCTAGTGAGGATGAATGATTTAGAAGACAGTAGTGTATCTGGTTTCACCTTTCCTTTGGTCTACTGTCTCCACATGCCAATGTTCTCTTTGCACATTGCTTGAGTAACCTTAACACAGAAGTTCTATTTTTCAGACACAACATGTCACATAAACATGAGGGTGAATTTGCTTTTGGTCGGGTTGAAGGGAAAATGTGCAAAAAGCTGGGGTCAAGGGTCTTACTCAGGGACGCGTCAGCAGCGCCCCTTCCAGGTCCACGCTAGCAGCCTCAAAGATGTATTTACTTATACGTTCACATAATTAAATCTAGGTAGCATGCATTTGTGTGCGTATGGGACACAGATCTTAAGAGATTGCGCTGTAACAGCAGCATATGCTACTATCCAGATGATGTCTGTTCCAGGGAAGGCCTAGCTTATTTTAGCAAGACAACGCCAAACCACATTCTGCACATATTACAACAGCATGGCTTCACAGTAAAACAGTCTGTGTGCTAAACTGGCCTACCTGCAGTCCTGACCTGTCACCCAGTAAAAACACTTGGCACATTATGAAATGAAAAATAAGACAAAGGCGCCCTCGAACTGTTGAGCAGCTGAAATCCTTGTTTTTTTATTAGTTCTAAACTAGGCTTAATATGTACCTGTGAAACTAGCCCTTTATCTCTTAGTCTTAAAGCTTTGTGCCCTGGCATTGTTAAATATTTACACATAACTCTTCATAACCCTCCAAGCTCTGACGGTGTGTAGGTAAGCACTGCTAGGAAGCGTGTCCTGCCAAGTCATAACTGAAGGCAAGAACATTCTCTTTGTTCTTTGTAAGCAACTAGATTAGTTATTGTCCTGCTGAATGTGAATTACTGTCTGGAATAAAGCAAACCGAAGCAGGTTTTCTCTTGGATTTAGCCTGTGCTAACGTATGTCTGAAAAACTCTCTTTGTCAAGAGTAGATGCAGCCACCATGTTTGAACATAAGGAGCCAGTTACACAGTGATACACAAAAACGTTGTATTCAATAGCAACGTGACCATGATGAGATACTTAAAGTCTGAGTTGTTATGCCAACTAATATCAACCAATCAGTGGCCTCCTTCAGAATATTTTTCTAGGCCTTTGTGCTTGAAACTGTGCAATGAAACACAGTACTTGAATGAAGTGCCCTACTGATAGTTTAACTTCAGCATTATATCCTGCTCTGTGGAGATTAATCATGGAGAATCCCACAATTCAAGCAGTTTCAATCCCACATCATGAAGCAACCCAATGCGAAGAAGTCCAAGGAGCTTGAATACCTAACCATTCTACTGTAGTGCATTTTTATAGATCGCTATAACAAACAATAAATATATATATTTTTCATGCAACCCTTCATAAAACTTTGGTGTCCCCAGACAAGTTTGGAAAACCTGGTTTTGACCGGTATGAAAACCTGGTTTTGACCGGTATCTGACGTTGCTACTGGGTAGGGTAGTAAAAGGTTTTTGGTCTTACCTTCGATGGGTGTGAGGATGACACGGGAGTGGTCGTAAGCGATCACGTTAGCGTAGCGGTTCTTGGGCTTGTTCACTTCCAGGTTGGAGTGCTCCCAGGTGAACTGTTGGCCCGGATCGATTGACTAGCGGTGAGATAGAACACACACGCAATTAGACAGGAAGTGAGGCAGAGAAGGTGCAACGCCGAGAGACAGAATAGGGGGAGTAACAGGTTCATTAGCATCTCCTTGAACGCCAGTGCATCAGTGAGCTTCATTAAGATCATTCACGTGGACAGTGAATTACGGCAATACAAATATTGATAAAGGTGGCAGCTCTTCCCCCGAGAGAGACAAAGAGAAACAGACACAGAGAGAGAGACAGACAGACACAGAGAAATAGACAGACAGACACAGAGAGAGAGACAGGAGTGAAGCAGGTTCCTGGGACTAGACGTCGCCGGCAAGACAAATGCCGCCCGCATCCGGAGTAAGAATTCCGGATAAATATTCTATTCCCTTGTCAGGGTAATTTAGTGTAGCATTATGATTCGGCGCTGGCCTGAAGGATGTTTTCGGTTAGGGCCTGGTGCCGGGGAAAGAGATTGGGGCTAAATAAAGTCCAAATAGGAGCCTCATGTAACGGTTTACCCGCAATCATTACAGTGGAATAACGGCCAGCCAGCCCTGCAAAGGGAGGGAGTCACTGCTGGCCTTGTTCCCGTCGGTCTGTCCTCCTGTCATTTCCCTCTCTCTTTTACTTTGTCTCATCTCCCCTGGGGCTGACTGGGATTCCTGTATGTGTGGAACCGCTGTCTTGTAGGTGTGTGTCAACTTCAGCCCCTGGCCTGTTGCCAAGGGGACGAGTGACAGCTCCCATCAACAGGGGTTGGGGTGTACTGGACAGGGGGCGTGTTGATAATGACGATGCTAAACCCGCGAACGAGTCTCCTGCCTTCCCTACTGCTGCTCACGTCTCCTCCGGTACTCCGTTCAACTCCTCACTCTTCCAAGCACCGCGATCGCGATCGCGCGCCGAGCAGCGGTGGCTCTTTGCACTCCTTCGGTCTCTCCTCTCCATCGCCATCCCACCCCGGTCGGGAAAACCAATCACTCAGAGCCCGGAACAGTACGGGCTTGGCAAGCCAAGGCGCCCACATGAGCAGCCATTCATCAAGAAAATAACAACATTTAAATTACACTTCTCCATGTAATTCGGTCATTCCTTTTTTTTCTGGGGGAGAGGGGGGAAGAGGCGACCAGGGGAGAGGGGGGAAGAGGCGACCGGGGGAGAGGGGGGAAGAGGCGGCAGGGGGGGAGGGGGGAAGAGGCGGCAGGGGGAGAGGGGGGAAGAGGCGGCAGGAGGGGAGGGGGGAAGAGGCGGCAGGGGGAGAGGGGGGAAGAGGCGGCAGGGGGAGAGGGGGGAAGAGGGGGGAGTGTGCTGTAAGTAACGTTCCTTCTCGAGCCAAGTAATTAAGAACTTTGCATTGTACCGAAGTGTCCCAAAATGTCAACATTGGCAGGGAGCCTCTTTCCGTAAACCGTCTCATACGACTCAATAACCCATCGCCACGGTGATGGGAATTCAACTAGGCCCACAGCCCGACCCATATTCACACAGAACAGACAAGCAGATGTCCTGTAAGGCCACAGGCTTCAGCCCGGCATCCCAGATGTAGTACCCTCTGCCAGGACTACGGTACCCACAACTACCCCTGGTGCGGCTCCGACGCCATCGGGCGTAATGGCACGTGTGATTTAGGGGCGACAGGGAGACGATTTTGCTGTATGCAAAACGAGGGCTGATTCAGCGATCCTGATTGGTAATCAGTGGAGGGTTCATTTATAACACCCCTGGCTGCACTCTAAGTCCCTGACAGCCCTAGGGACTGCGTGTGTGCGTGCGTATGCCTGCGTGTGTGCACGTGCGCGTGTACACGTGTGCATACATCCACTACGCTGCAGCTTAGAGACTTAAGGGGGTTTGACAGACTGGCTGGAATAAGTGCCCAGTGGTTTTTGGAGTGATTATGAAATTGCATTAAGACTGCAGAGGCTGGCTGGTTCAAAACGTCTTTCAAAGAACATGTGGTGGAAATTCAATTATATTTCACAATACTGACTTGGATTTTACCGCATGCCGTTACTGTGCGTTACTCAGCCGTTAGCAAGTTGATGATAAACAAGAGAAACCCCCTAGGATTCCATGTCCCTCAGAAATGCCATTCTGTCCATATAGCTGCAGAATGGCTGCAGAATGACTATATGGTCAGGAAAGCTCCCCTCCTGAATCTGAACCTTTAGAGGGGATGAGTATACAGTAAAGCCCACATGGGACGCATAGGGTTGTCCAGTGGCCTCTACTTTGGTTAACATGTGTTGCCCAAGCGTGGGTTCGAATCAAACCTACCTGTTCCTTCAGCAAAAACTAACACATCAAATAAATGTCTTGAAAACCTCTGTACCCATCTCTCCTCCCAGTTTCATGACATTTATAATGAGATTATGACAGTGCCATATTGCAAAAAAATCCACAGCAGGTTTCAATAGAGCTGAAGATCAAGACATTTGTCCTGTGGCCATGTGGTTCTGCTTCTCATTACACCGCCCAATAAAGATCATGCAGGCACACATACAGGGAGGAGAGCACATTCCCTGGCCAACAGACACAAATACGTTCACAAGCGCCTGATCTACCACATGGAGTCACCCGAGCGTGGTCAGACACGGCACCCAGAGTGGAGCAGAGACCATTTTAACCCCAACCTTCTTTGGAAACTGTCTGCATGCTGCCCCCAGCTCACTCACCTCATACTCTTGGGAAAGCTTCAGGTTGTCATTGGCCTTGAGGAGATCTGTGTGTTCAGGAAGCTCCGCTATGGGAATGGGCGGATGGTTCATCATACCTGATTGTTGAACAGACAGAGAGAAATGGAGTCGAGGAAGGGAGGGGGAAAGAGGGATGCATAAAAGACACGTCAATGTGGTTGTCCTGGCATTGGATGTCACAGGGTAGTATTTGAAGTTAGACATTGAAAGGAGTGAGTGTTGGGGGAAACGGGGGGTTGTGGGTAATGCGGTTCCGCTAGCTGCAGTGAAGACAGAGGTTGGAGTTTGTGAGAAAGCCTTCAGTGACAAAGGGAGGGGTGGATTGTAGGGAACATTCTAGATTTGAGACACACAACCTCCGCGGACTCGACAGGCGATGTGAGGGAAAACCGGAGAGACCAGGCCAGAGCGCCACATTCTCATTCTGCTCACTCACTACTCACTCACTACTATTCCCATTAGTGGGCGCAGGAGGTGCGGCCACACATGAAGGACGACCAATGGGTGACTGCTATGGTGAGAAAGAACCCCCAACCAATTATGACTGTGAAGTCTACAGAGGGACGCTGCGTTTAATAGCTTAGCAACAGAGACAGGGCGGCAGGTTCTCTCCACCTCTCCAGTTTAGCATTTTGAACAAATACATCGCAATGTTGACATCAATTTTCCCTCGCTCCTCAGTGCACAAAAACAAAAAGGTTTTCCTTAACCAAGTCACTGTGACAAGGAGCTGCTATTAACAATAGCATAAAAATGCCTGTAAAACCATTTTCGCATTCAGACGTGCAAATATTTAATATGGTCGTTAAGTCAAATCTGAAATAACACTGCCTCATTGTGGTATCATTTCACACATAAAAACAGCTTACAGTCTCATTTCCGTCTTTAAGAACCAGGCCCCAGTCTACTGACGTTATCTGACGTTCTTAAGATAGTAAGATGGTCCGCGTCCTGCCACAATATAGTACTACTAAATCCTAGCATCCTTATCAACAACATTTACAAGATATCCACTAAAATCTTGCTTGCTTGCTGCACAGTTTTCCGGAACAGATTTCCCCTACCCCATTAGACAGAGTTAGTGACTCCAGGGGTAAAAGTCAGGGGGCAGTTGACGAGCCCAGGCCTGGGATTTAGCAGGGGGGCGATGGGCGGCGTTGTGTTGGTGTGTGGGTGTGTGTGGTGGGTGACGCACTGAAGGGCTCCACTCCAGTCTGCCAAGGCCAAGCAAGCATGATGCTACGATCAGTCACACAAGCCCTTTAACGTTCTGTGTCTTTGGCCTTCCAACACGAACAGCCAAAACAGCGGACTCCGCTCCCCAGTCCCGTCACCGCCCAAACTGTCACCGCCCAAAACAACGTAGTCGTTTTAAAGATACCTTCTGGGATTTTTGGCTAATGGTTTTAAAATATGTACTGTTGAGCCAAAACATTTGTGCAGATATGTGCCCCATTTCAACAAAGCCACTCACTTTCAAACTTGGTATTTCAAGTACTGTGGTATGACAGTGATTCTACTTATCCAGATGAAAATGGAAGCTATAAATTTGATATTTCTGATATTCATATTAGTCCCACACCACATGTCTAGGGTTCGTCTATGCAGTTTCTGTGACAAACTACTCCAACTGCCGTCCCAACTGCCCTAACAATATATATATCCTCTTTTAACATTATTTAACCAGGTAAGTATGATAAACACACATTCTAATTACAAGGGTTTTGAACCAGGACCCTTTACGTCACCCTAGTATGGAACCAGGCTACACATTTTACTGACTTCTCCTCTGTAGCTAGTTCCCAAATGTACCAAGCCGGTTGCTGTAACTCTATCAGGCAGAGCAGTGTGTGAACACTGGAGTTAATCCATTTAGGAGCATAATACTGACCTGTAATGGAAAGCCACAAAGTCACATTGTTACCGTGTCCCAGGACACAGACCGTCACGCTATTTAGTGTCAGATTTTGACAAGGGGCTTAAGCCAACTTGTTGCCTTTTCCTGATGGAGGTCAAAAGTTGGATAAATACTGACACCGTCCGTTGGGGGGGAAAAGAAAGTTGTCAGAGGTTTAATTGGGTGTGCAAAATCAGATTAAGCATCCCCAATTTCTCCTGTTTCCTCACCGACGAGCGTCCTCACGAATGTTGAGGCGATCACAAATGTTTTGTTTCTGCTCGGGGAGTGGACACTAGACACTTCAGATTAACTCCCAATTAGTGATGGCAGGTAAAAACGATGAGGGGGACAATGTTATGGCATAAATGACCAGAGCGATTAACAGAGATTGCACTAATATTTTGTAGGAGACAATAAACCAAAATGAGGTTGAGACACACCACCATCTTAGCTGATGACCAAATGAGCCGTGTTCGTGCAGGGGCTACTCACGCCCTTTGTAGGTTACTGGAACCTCAATGGTCATGATTAAATCTTTTGATCTGTTTGACTGAGTGTGGTGACTTTTGGCACACATGCTGAGAGACATCTCGTTAACCCAGACCATGTCTCTGACACCACTGGCACAATTCTGATTGAATGGGAACGCATTGTAGTCGGTTTCCATGGTAAGTCTGTTTGCCTGGCAGTCTTTTTCCATGGTAATCTGTTATGATTGCAGACTTATGATTGTAGCCTGTTTGCACGGTAGCCTGTTCTCATTGTAATCTGTTGTTATAGTAGTCTTCGTTCCTTGTGGTCTGCTTTTTTGTGACTCGACACAGCATTCCCTGTATCAAATCACCGCAGAGACAGGGTGCGTCGGCAATAGCACACTATGTACTCTGAAGTGAACTACTTTCCACCTGGGCCACCGGAGCTCGGCTCAAACATATACACAATGTAGGGAATAGGCTGCCGTTTCAGGAAAGAACAGGTTGCCGTTTCTCCTCACTCATTTTCTTAGGCACGGCTAAGCACATCTGTTTCGTCTTGTGCCGTCATTGTGGTTCCCAGCACAGTGTGCTGCTTTTCGCTTCCCTCCTGTGTATATAACAGTAAGCATTGTTTTAGGGCCAAAGACAAACGAGCCAAACGCACCGGGTTTGTTTTTATATCCGCGTCGTAGCTCGCCCAGCGTGTGCGTTGTGGTTTACATAGATTCTAAGTCTAAAGTGGGGCTTTGGAACGAGCCAATCACACGCAAAGTCTCTCAAGGACAAGATGTTGATGCTAAGTCCCCACACCAGCGCCCATCTCCCAGAGTTTTCCCCCCCAACATCTAGGTCCCTCAGTTTTCCCCCAGCGATCACCGACTGAGATCAACGGGCACAGACAAACACAACTTGTGTCAAATGGAATTAATAATGACATATTTCCAATCTCCGATCCGGGATGCAATGGTTCCTTTTGATAGCCTCAACCGCTCCGTCTAATTATTTCCATATGAAAAAATTCACAACGTCTCTCTGGGTGGGAGGGAAAAAGCGTGCCGTTTTTTTTTTTATACCGCAACGTTAGTTTTTCTTGCGAGAGGGAGGCGGTCAAATGCGAACCATTGTTTACCAGGGTCTTGAATTAATTCTGCTTGTTATCTGGTAGACTGCAGAAAGACCCAGTCGGTTCAGATCGGAATGGGAGCCGTGATGGGGCGGTTGGTGGGGGGAGGGGCGGTAAGGGATGTGAGAGCAGAGAAGACAAAACTCCTGTATAAACCCCATCTCTTTACATCAGAAGAAGTGATTGCAGAGGTTACGTATAGTGGATTAATGCACAGCCAAACAGCTCTGTGTGAACATCGCAACAAAAAATACAACCAAAGTTCAAACAGCCAGGTTACAGTATTTAAAAGAAATTAGTGCTGGATCTGCAATGTGTGGAAGACAAACATTGTAAACGCTAGAAAATCAAAACAATGCAAAAGGACAAACACAAGAGCTAAATGCGTAGCCACTAACTTTCATAGTCAAAATCAGCTTCACTTAGTGGACTGCTTAGACCAGAATCTGTGAAGAGTAGCAAACATAAAAAAGAAAGAAAAAATTTGTTTAAAAAAAATGTGAAATGTAAATGCAACTTAAAGGTCCTGAAAACGGACAAAATGATAAACGGCAAAGAAACATGTACAGAGGCGAAGTATCGCACTTCATTACTTATTCATGGGTTTTTCTCCAATGTTATTCCACCACACTGTTATTTCTACTATTACACAGGCTTCTCGGTGGCCCCTCCGGGCCTAAATGACTGAGGTCCTTCTAAGGTGGGGGTCCGAAGCAGGTGTGTCAGACAGCCAGGCAGGAGAAAGTAGGCCACACACTTCAGGGTCACACGTTGACCCTCCACCCCCCCACTGGCAAATCCCAATCAGTTCCGCGGTGGCAACGCAAGCTGTTTGTCTGCCACCCGCCTTCATCACTCCGGCCCGGATGAAAGTCGTCCATCAAGCCCCCCCATCCGCGGCCTCAGCGGGCATAACCAGGAAGGTGAGTCAGACACGGATTTCATTTCTCTTAGATAATCACAAACGAAGGAAGAGAGAAGGGAAGACCGGAAGACACAGAGACGCTTTGTGTTTCCTTTGGAAAATGAATGCCGACAGGGCTTTTTGTTAACGCGTCTTTGAGAGGGAATGCTAATGAAAGGTGCGGGAAAAGCATCGGCATATTTCTCAGACATTTGTATAGTCTGGTTTGACAAGCTGGTGCACAGGGAGGCATGTTGTGACAGTTCGGAGTCTGTTGAGACAATCCGGAAAGATCCATGGAAGCAAAGTCACACCCTCAGAAGTCTGTTCTTCTGCACTGGCTGAAAGGGGGCCATCTGCGGCCATGGCCCGGACACCTGTCGGGGTGGTCAAGGTACGGGCAAAGGTCAAAGAAGCTCAGTGCGGCATACTGCCTGTTCTTCTGCAATGGGAAAGAGAGCAACTTGACAACAACGAAAAGTAAGTCAGCGCTGCATTTCTGTAAAAGAGGGTATGAACGGAGAAGCCTGGAGGGGCACACAAGGTGATGGACAAAACGTGGCAGGGCGTCTCGCTGGAATTCTTCAGAGGATAACCTTGAAAAAGTCTTTACCCGCCGTACGAGATGAGTCAGTGGGTGGGTCTACCCCAAGGGCTAACTCCTAACATTCACCCTTCTGTTTCAGCCCAGAAATTGTCCAGTCAGGCTCCTCTGACTCAATTAACAGCCGACACGAAGCCAGTCTGGGCGCAAAGAGAGGAGTCTGGGCGCAAATAAGAAGCGTTTGAGGGAACCAGATGACGAGTCCATAGAGAAGAGGAATGAAGGATGGCCACGCACCCATTTAAATGTGACTATAATTAATTATATGTAGAAGGAGGTGGTTATTCATCACACCTGAGGGGAACTGTGTGTGTGTGTGTGTGTGTGTGTGTGTGTGTG
>JACXGJ010012023.1:0-18700 GCA_016801105.1 Esox niger | reverse complement strand
GAACGACCCGGCCAGACGACACACCACCCGCCGGGAAACGGGTGCATCTTCAAGACGAGACAGTATGCAGAGTCAGGGGTTTCTGCTGTGCTCGTGTGTCGGGGGGGTGCAAAACATGTAAAACCCCATCCTCCTGCCGCCCACGAATCAGGCTGCAACGGAGTGCGTGAGGCAGACAGAGAGAGAACAGAAAGGCAGCACCCAAATGCACTCAGCCTAAAATGAATCCCACCTCACCAAAAAGAAACCATGCACACAGAGGTTCACCTTGCTGCAATATGATCCCCTTCCCTCAGAACAGATAAGACCAATGCCCTACTGCACGTCGGTAACGTTACGACCATTCAGCTCTAATTCAGAGCGACTAACAGCAGAGGGGGGTTACGCTTCCCATCCTCCAATATTCAGCATACAACAAGAAGAAAACTGGTCGTTGGACAAGGACCCATCAGGACTTTCACTTGAGCACAGCATCCCAGCCCAGCGGCCCGTCATCCTCTGCCACCACACACAAAACGGGTCGTGTCTGCAATCCCATAAATGCTTCAGTGCTGCTTGTCCCAGGAATGCAGATATGCCAGTTTTCTAAGAGAACCGCTGTGCTCCCTAGAGAGGAGGCTCTGAGCCAGAGGGGTTTAATAACAGATACTGGACCTATATTGGGTTCTCCATTAGCACAGTCAAAAACGCAGCGGCATGAGTGAGGAGAAAAAAGGGATGAAAGCACAAGCAAGAAAGAACGAGGGAGGATGAGAGAAGGGGAGAGAATGGCTTCAAGTCATTGTGGTGGATGTATAACTGCTTTTAAATAGCCTTTCTGGTAACAGTTTGAAGATGTGTGAATTACCACAGAGCACCACTGCTGATGATCACAACGCCAATAAACACAAAGAATTGAGGACAGCGATTTTAACTGGAAAATGAAACACATTAATCACAATTTTGTTTACATCATTCTCTGGAAGAATGAGTCTTTCCACCATTTTATCATCTCAGTCGGCAGCCACTGGCTCCTGCTATGTGGTGAGGGAACACTCTTGACGGATAAAGGGCAGATTTTATTTAAATAAATCACAGGCAAGATCAAACATATAGAAAAACAATGCATAATGTATCGAGATCAAGGACTAGCTTATATCTAGAAAAGGAGTTGGTTGCAGTAGCAGTACTAGGAGCCAGTGGCGCAGACCCCAACATCCCACTGCCGGAAGCTAAGCAGGGTTGATACTGGTCTGTCGCCGTATGGGAAACCATGACGCAGCTACAAGTGGTGGAGGGCCAGTAGGGGGTACCGTTTCCCTGGGTCTACAGATAAAATTTAAAAAACCCAGGGCAATGAATGGGACATTGCCCGGCATAGATAGCGGTCTGCATCATGTTCTTTCTGATGTATAAACAAAATATGATTATCGTTATTGTGACTGTCCGTTCTGACCATCATGCCGACATATCTCCATTCGTCTCCCGAATCCATCCCAGAGGTCATTTTTATGATCAAGGACGGGTTTAGCTCGCCAAAAAACAATTAACACCAGAAATGTACTGCTGTCCATTGGACCAGCAAACTATTTCAGTCGGTATACAGAATAGCTCCCGAAGACAAGTCAGAGCAGTTCAAAGGGCCCGGTTACATGGCCCAGGGACAGGCCTGTTCTAGAACACATGCACTGGCACCGCCTTGGAACGGGCACAAACCTGACATATCACTTGTGGGACTGCTTCGACACAGACGGGCAGCACACAGTCACAGCCACTCCAACAGTGGACACGTTCATTTAGGCAACAGACGGGAAAGGGCGGTTGAGTGAATAGGGATAATTTGGACCGGACCAACGAGAAACTTTTGCTAGTTAACACTGGGCCATAATCAAACGAAACAGCAGCGGGACCTACCCGAATTAACACTTCAGTCAGCAACATGGCCTTCACAAAACCAACCCGAGAAGGTCTGGGAGAACATCATCTCAGTCACCAAATTCCTGCGATTATTTATATTTTCCCAAGGAACTGAGAACAAGGACACTGAAAACACTGGTCACACATTTTAGAAGTAGCTATCCTACGCTATTATTGTTACAACAAAAATGTTCTGACGACAGCCAATTAAGCAAAATTACAGATCACCGTGTTTTGTATTCTGATTTATTTGCCCGCATTTTAACATGAAACGTAGTATTATGAATTTAATAATATGCTAGCTCGCTGCCTGCCACCACATCAACAAAAACATGCCGTGGTTTCTGCCTGTGAAACTATGCTGACTAGTAACTGTAAGTCAATCTTGGAAGAACAGCAGCTGAAACACGGGGTGGGGGGGGGTGACAGGGTGGGGCTCTCGTTACAACGTATTAGCGCTACAACCAACTTTCAACTACTGCAGCTAGCCTACGAGGCAACGGATCGCAGGACTGACAACTAATGATTCATAGTTTGGAATTAGTCAGCTATTTTGGCGGACGTCTTAACAAATAGCATTGCCCATCACCGCAAGCTAGTACCACACGATCATTCCACAGAAGTCCCTGGGGAGATATCTTTTAAGAGCAGATTGGCAAATTCCATTCATCGCGGATGAACGCACAGTCCTTCCCAGGCTTTCTGCTGGGGAGATGAACGTATAAAAAAAATTCGCTTAATATCTAATGCAGAAATGCTTTCATTTGTAAAGCCTGTCTTTAATGCAATTTGTCACTTTTCTTGTTAGGCAGCAGTGATGTAGAGTCCAGGGGTACAGGTAAACAGGATCCATATTGGACAGAACCCCAAAAAAACAGGCAGATATTAGAAATTAACATCCTTAGTCACAGAAGGAAGGAACCTAAAGGGGTGGAATGAAAAGGTAAAAAAAAAAGACCTAAACCAAACCAACTGGCTTGTTCAAGGATCCTCTGAGCTAACTGGCAGATCTGGATAGCCATCCAACAGGTCAGCAAGAAAGCAAGGACAAAGCAGAGCCATTTGTAAATGAGCAACTCTGGTCCAATCAATCATGGTGGCCGGTTGGCACGTCCCGTGAAGAACACTGAAAATAATTGAAGGACAGAACACACGAGGCCAGTCCTGATGTTTTATATATATATGGCTACTGTGAGAGTAAATAAGCTCTTTTCAACTAAGACTGTGCAATGTTAAGCGTTAGACGGCTTTGTGAAAAGAAGGAAGCTTCACAAGCCTGACAGGAAACCCAACATGCAGCAATTATGGTAATAAAGTGGAGAGAAACAATCATCGCAAGGCTTTCTGAGCAGTAACTGAGAGAAGACTCAGATTTGCTTCGGTCATCACAAATGTAAGAAGATAGGCCTTTACTTAGTAAAAATCACAAAAAAAATAAACGTGGTTATTTTACCAGGTGCCATTATTGAGTACATCCAGAAGAATAACCTAGGAGGCTCATAAAAGGGTAGAAGACAACAGGGGATCGCCAAAAGTACTGGTACCAACGAACCCCCTACACTCGATAGGCACACATCTCCATTCACAGGGCCCGCCGTCACTTTGAAGGTGGGCCAAAGCAGGTCCCACGTCAGCAGGGCTAACGACAGGAACACATGGCTGCTCATGTCGCTCGCAGAGGCATTCCAAAGGAACCACGTGACGGCATGGCGAAACATCTGGCGTTGAGGAGACTCCTCAGATGAAGCCTGTGAGATGCTGCACGTGGGGACGGGCAGATTGAGGTGGGTAAAGACGACACCCAAAACACACCACACAGAAAGTAAACATCCTGTTATCAAAGTCAGAGTTTATGCATAAGCGAGTTTTTGCTAAATCCAGCCTTTAAGAGCGGTGATGTACCTGGAACAGGAAGCTCTGTCGTCGTCGTTGTCATCAGTCAGTGCACTCAAAACCAAGACAAATGACCCACATAATGGGCTCAGTACCTTGAGCCTGGAGCGGCCGACTGAGAAACTTCATGGGGACTCCTCCAAAGCCGGCCCTTCAAACCAGTACACAATCCGTCAAATGAACGGGAAAACGCCTGTTATTTAAACATCATGTCTACGGACCGGAACATCCGTCCCCAACAGGCCGTGTTTTATGACACAGGTGGCCTACCTGGCAAGCCAAAACCCACTTTTGAAATTAGGTTTGTTTTTCTCCATTGAATCATTTCAACAATTAGGCCTTGTGGATTGTGGGAGACTGACTCGAAGGAAGCCTTAGGATAATAATTACAAACAAAAGCCTCCAGGAAAAGCATCAAGAGCTCCAGCAGAGGCTTTCCACAACGTGTTGCCATGTCATGTAACACGCCACACACTCACTGGCTGACTGCGGAGCCATCAGACCCTGGGTACCATAAAACCCAGACCTCAAGACCAGTCGTTCTGCATGTCAGAGAGAACCGTGGGCTTGGAAAAAGCAGACGGAACCAGAATGACAGAAGTGTCCTGCTCTGAAGAGAAAGGCCGACACCAGTGAGTCAACACTCTGGAGGACACGGTCACTGCTTAGCAACGGACAAGGCTTTATCTAGTGTGTGTGTGTGTGTGTGTGTGTGTGTGAGATTGCGTGTGTGAGATTGTGTGTGTGAGATTGTGTGTGTGGGGACAAACACAGCATGCAGTCAATAGACACACACACAACCCAGAAAGCACATATCAAACTGCAATCCTAAGAGGATTGCTCGGAGTAAATTGCAGCACCAGTCAAGGTGTGTGTGTGCGCGCGTGTGCGTGCGCGTGTCTGCGGGGAGGTAAAATGCCTAATCTAACTTAGATGGCCTGGGCCCAGAGCAAGGACCAGGAACGCATGGCGAAACATGTCTGAATAATATTTTTGACACGTGTTTGTGTCATTTAATTTAAGCGCTTGGGACAATACAGCAGAGACAGTATTGACTTCTGAGCAGCTAGGGGTTTTTAAATCTCAGTTAACAAAAAGTATTGTGGAAGTGGCCAGCCATCAGTTATAAATAGCAGTAGCAAATGAATATCTAAACAGGTTCAGCACACGGAGCTGATTTCATATTGGGCCAAGCATGATAGCCTGGTAACTGTAGCTGATTTCACATTGGGCCAAGCATGATAGCCTGGTAACCGTAGCTGATTTCATATTGGGCCAAGCATGATAGCCTGGTAACCGTAGCTGATTTCATATTGGGCCAAGCATGATAGCCTGGTAACCGTAGCTGATTTCATATTGAGCCAAGCATGATAGCCTGGTAACCGTAGCTGATTTTATATTGGGCCAAGCATGATAGCCTGGTAACCGTAGCTGATTTCATATTGGGCCAAGCATAATAGCCTGGCAACCGTAGCTGATTTCATATTGGGCCAAGCATAATAGCCTGGCAACCGTAGCTGATTTCATATGGGGCCAAGCATAAAAGCCTGGTACCACTTCTACTAGGAAGCCAAATATCCCCAGACTGAAGATGTAAAAGGGGGGAGGATCCTACAGTTCTGGTATACTGAACCCAGTATGTCCTCATGCACATCACTGACTTGCTTGAGCACATAGGCCCTATTGGTTTTTTAATAGATAATGCATTTTTCAGTATATGGGTCATGGGGACCAGTGTTTTCATTATGGAAACCAAAAGACATCCCTGACTGAGTGGTTGCTATCAACATATGTAAGAGCCCAAAACACCCCCTGAGCAGGTCAGGAAGCCACCAGATACTACTTCCAAACGTACTAGGTTGACCCGCAAACGGCACCATTATCGGCGAGCTGCCGACCGTGGTGTTTGTAAATATGTCCGGCCTACTGGCCACAGCACCACGTCACGGCGACACTCAGCAACACTCAGTGAGTCACGCACCAGAAAAGTCTGTCTGCTTACCATGCAAGAGGAGGGCTCTCACCTCTTAAAGGCACAGCGCGCCTGTTTTTCTTCCCTCACACGGTCAAATCGAACACTGGTGTCATCGTGCTCTCGCCCTCTCACTACGCCTCCGGGTCATAATCTAGCCGGGAGTAAGCCTATTTGGTTACGCAATCGCCACGTGACCGGCCCAACTGCCTTCACCATGGCTCCATGCAGGTTATCCCGCATGCACTCAGTCGGTTCTCAGACTGCCAAATGGCAGACTCTGCCTAGCAGGGTAGTGCACAAACTCTGGGTTCGGCTTCTCTACCCCATTTTTTATTCCAGAACGGCTGGTTTACAGCTGAAACCATTAGTGTTGGTGAAGGGAACATCAAGTAACCTGACGACTTAACGCTGTGTGCAACATTTAAAAAAGACATTATTTCAAAAGACAGAGAGCAATATTTCAGCAGTCTGGAACAAGATGTTGTTATCGCCTACATCGATGTAGGTGTTCTCTATCCAAGAACCGGTATGTTCTTATATGTCCCCATCTATCCGCTGCCAGGATTGTTGTGCTAACATGGGGCTACGACTACAAATAGAATGTGTTGTCATGATAAAAAGCTCAGGAATTGAATAAGACACAGTTCTTATATCGGCTATTCTGGAATACCCCTTCAGGAGTCGGAGAGATGCTCCAAGGCTGAAAAGAAACAGACTGTTCCCAGGTTACTTAACGCAGGATTCAAAAGAGGCGGCCAATCTCAGAAGATACAAAAGCATGGCACAGGCCAGCATAGGCTATCATGGCCTTGGAGGGCCGAAACCATTCTGGTTTCCATCCTCTTCGACAGAGAGATTAAATGCGATGTGTCTTGAAGAAACATGTGATGTCACAGTCAGGTGACTATGGTTTGCCCCTGAACAAAAAGCAAGAGGACTGCAAAAAACAGTCAGGAGATGGTTTTATGCAACCGGCTCATTCTTTTTACCCATCACCCAAAACTCCGTCAGGACACCTCACATGGAAAGAGAAATAAGACATCCAAATCCTGCAAATGGAACAGTAGTCCCCCCAGTGGCTGACCCAATCAAACACAGACACGACCCTCCGCGTCTCCATGGTCACTCACACAGCCCAGCATACTTCAGATTCAGACTTTCTCTGCGTTCCAAAATCCTAAATACACATTTCCTCCACCTTTCACCACCGCCCGTTCACAGCCCCCCCTCCAGATACTTACAGAGAGACGTGTCGCCGGTCAACGTTGGCCCTGGCCAGCTCGTCCTCCTCCACGTCCGTCTCGCCCCCGGAGCTGCTCTCCGTGGCGTCCGAGTCGAAGGCTCCCTCCGTGGCCCTCAGGTTGGTGGTTCCGCTGAGGGACAGGCGCTCCAGCTCCGCCGATACCGAGCCGTCCTTCAGGAACCGCCCCAGCCGCTCCCTCTCCCGCGGGGTAAGGAGGCCGTCCTCGCCTCCTCCCAGTGTGCTCTCCAGGAGCCCCCCAAGCTGCTGGCGGACATGGTGCTCTACCTGTTTGGCTTGGACCACCTGCAGGCGCTTCTTCAGGCGGCGCAGGCGGCCTTCCATCTCCCCCTGCCGGGTCCTGGTCTGCAGGGTCCGCTCCCTGACCTCCTCCCCAAGGACCCCGAGGCTCGGGGGAGTCTGTCTGCCAGGTAGGGGGAGGGTGGAAGTTTCCGGAGCCAACGATGGCGGCCGGTCGTATGGTCTGCTCTCAGGGAGGTACGTGGGGGGGTTGCTGGAGGTTGCTGGGGGTGACGGCTGGTCAGGGTTTCTAGAAACCCCCGCAGGTGGCTGATTCTCACCACCCCCATTGAGAGGGGAGCTCCCCCTAGAGGCCGTGGTCCGAGGCCGGGGCGCCGGGGAGTCCCGTCCGAGCCCTGCCGGCGGCACATTGTTACCGCCGTTTACCGTCGCCACGTTGTTTCGGTCGTGGTCCGGCTCATTTTTGGCCAACTTCTTGGCCACGCCGTTGACCGGAGCCACCGTCGGACTGCCCCCCCTGCTGTTGCTCACCAGGCTCTTAAGCTGCTCCTCGGAGATCCCCAGCGCCTGGCGTTTCCTGGGCAGGAAGCCCGGCAGCACGCCGTGCTTCTGCAGCAGGACGCCCTGCAGCTTCAGCGACTCCTTGGTGGAGGGCACCGACGTCACGTCCGAGCACAGGTAGGACGCCACCAGCGGCTGCAGTTTGCCCAGGGGCGCGGAGGGGGCCTCGTTGCCCCGCGGCGACTCCTCCACCCCTTTACCCACCAGGATGCCGGCGCCGCTGCGGAGACCACGCTCCTCAGAGGCCTTGCGCTTGACGGCGCCGTTGCTGGCGACGAGGATGTGGCCGGTGCCCCCGCTGCCCTCCGCTCCGCTCGGGGACAGCGTGGAGGAGGGCGGGGCCAGCTTGAAACGGATGCGGTGGGCGTCGGCCGGCGCGTCGGTTAGAGCGGGCGCCATCGCAGCCATGCAGCAGCGCGGGGAGGGGGCGGGCGAGGGGGCCTCTCCCGATGCCGAGGCCAGCTCCACACCACCCACCTACCGCCTCGCCAGAGGACAGCCTAAAGGGGGGGGACAGAGGAGGAGACGGAGTAAATGCGTGTCGTACAGGGAAACAAACAGCTACGTGTCAAAATGCCCCTCTGTGAAACGTCATCGTTGCCTGTCTAGCATGTCTTAGTTACAACGACAGCCCGCCACCTGGAACGCTGCTATTGCGATCGGTAAAGTGGCCCTAATCCCACACTACCCTGCGGGAACACCCTTCCCTGACATCGAAAGCTTTGAGCGCACGAAGCATGTCGCAGAAGCAAAGGGGGGCAGGTGTGTGAGACCATAGCTGAAGGACACTGTGTGAGGCGGGGGAGACGGGGCGCGTTGAGGGGGGGGGGGTCCACTTGCAGGCAGCGCTACAGCGAAAGCTTAATTTATTTTGCGTGGGACAGAACAGGCAACATCTGATCTCACCAATTGTAGGTCAGGGCCCTAGCTAGAGCCAAAGCTTACCGAAACCCTTTCAGACGAGAGGGATTTCGGCAGCATAGCAGCCGGCTAACAGGATGAAAACGGACGGTGTAAAAAGGCGGAGCCTACAGAAATACATACAGACAAGGGATTTGAGCACAGGGCTTGGCGGCAGGCTGTGGGCATGCCTTACAGTAAGGGGATGTCACAGCCACCCCAAAAAAAGCCCCACCCAAGTCCTGGCATTCTAGAGGCTAATTTATCACAGTTGAAACAGATTTCTCTCTGAAGCTATTTAATTGATGTGGTGTGTATAAGTGAATGGCACAAGACTCCTGTTTGAGAACAGATGTTAATCGGAGTTTGGCAGCCTGATCCCAATTGATTATTCCAGCTCTGCATGGCCTCAGTGCCCTAGCAAACTGGACTCCCCCTTATGCTCAAGCGGCACCCCCGCAAAAACGTGTCCCCAAATCCCAGGCCTGTTTCAACAGCTGAAAATGCTTATGGCGGGGCACAGAGTTGAAAAAAGACATCCTAGTGGGGTAAGTAATGTTTTTGAAACGTTCTCCTGGCTTTAATGACACCATAGCTCATGGTAGAATGAACGCCTGGTTAAAGTAACTAAAAAACAAGGCAGGCTGAAGACTCAGAGGCAGGTAAGTCATAGGGAGACTACACAGATAGACGGCCAGCTGGCTGTGTATATACAATAGCGCAACAGACGGTTCGAAGGAAAAACATACCATGAGTCATATCTGAAAGAAACATTCATGAATACAAGTACAGGCCAGGGTGACACGACCCTACATTTAACCACTATTCATTTTCTGAGAACTAAACAGAGAGAAAGAGGATGTGTGTATCTGTGTGTGTGTGTGTGTGTGTGTGTGAAATCAATTGATGCTCTATGCCCAGGCAAGCTTATGTGCCTCCCATTATCCAATCAACTCCTCACAATCACCATACAAAGCAAACTTTGTGTGGTGAGCTTTAATGGGCGCGTCCAAAAAAAACACAATATTCATCAGGGTGCCAACACAACAACCAAAACTTTAATCAGATTGAAATAATTTAGAGCCATCTGACCCAGTAAATCATAAATCATGTCTTTAATTATTCATATTTCCTTTTCCATCTCAACAGGAACTGTTGCAATAACGTTTCTCAACCACGGAGCGACGTAAACAGCCTAGATGTTCTCCCCCTGGCTACGCACATCATCACTGTAAAACACAACCACTTATTTCTAGACAATAACCAAGCACCGGAAAAGCGAAACCTTCAAAATAAAAGCCACGGCTAAAAGACGGAGGAAAGAGAGAGGCACTAAGAGTCATTTTTATCTAACCGTGATAATATTTTTGTCAAAAAGCCTTGCGTGAAAGCCATGCCCTGTGCTGGGTCGAGTGGACACACAAGGAAACAAGTTGTTGGCTGACATCGACACAGTTTGTGTCCCGTGCAAGTTTATAGGGAGAATGTCTGCGAGAGAAACTGTGAGAAAGAGGAGAGCAAAGGGAGAGAGAAAGGAGTGAGAAAATGGAGAGAGAGGAAAAAGGTGAGAAAAGGCCGAAGGAGAGCGTCGTATGACTAAGTAAAACAGACTTCTCCGGCCCTTTCCTAAAGCACTTTTGAGAAATACTCTTCACGGAGATTGTTTTTTGCTTCCCCATTTTGCTAGTTCTCGGGTAGAGCGCCTGAGTGGAGACTGTATTCTGAACATTCTGCAGGCGGATGTTTATCTTACAAGAAGGCAAGGTCAAGTTAAATGTGTTAATCTCAACAGTCATCTGGCCTACTGTTTGAAATAACGAGGGGTAGGGGATGACAGCCACTCTTAGGGGTTGGGGGGGGCATTTTCCAGTTAGGTACAGGGTTTTTAGCATGACCAAAAACACACAGTTCAATTGGAAAGGGGTGCAGCAGTAGCTTGACCTTGAGTCACGTCACACTCTAGAACCTTCCAGCTGTGTCTGCTATTAACTGCCAGTTCGTTTTGCATGGCCTAGTGCCCAGGGTGGGTGGAGACTTCACTTAAAGCGCCACGGCAGAGGGGATTTCAGGCCCTGTTGACAGAATTACTTTCCTAGATAGGAAATTCTCATTCAGGTTCCATCTTTGAAATACAATGCAGGCAGCAATGACATACACTGACTGACAGCCGTCAGCAGAACTAGCCAGCATGCTAATCGTAGCTAGCATTGTGAGCAGTAAGTGCCGTTTCAGTTGGAACAATTATTATTGACAGACTACCTGTCAAGAGATGCCGCTCAGCTGAAAGCAGCAAGCCTATTACTCGTGCAGGCAGTGGTTAAAACAAGAAATCCTGAGGCGACAGAGGTAGAGGCGGTTTTAATGGCATTACAAAATGTTAGCGTTTTGTTTAAGTACTGTTTCAAATGTTTATGCCTACTAGCTGTAAAATAAGTGACACTAGGATTGTGATGTCAGAGGTCACCATGTAGGAAACGGGCAAATACCTATAGGTTACAGCAAAGATTTGTTGGGTTCATTCTGTACACTGGCAAAGGCTGTTGCAGCCTTTCTTGTATATGGGGTCATTCCACTTTACACACACATGGCCTAATTTGCTGAGTTACCTCCAGAGTAATGTTGCTCCAGCAAAACATTGTGTCTCCTAGTTCACGTGCCAACTTAAAATCCATCTTCCACCTTTAAACCAAATCTTCCCGGCTAACTTTCTTATCTAATCTTCTGCTCAAAGTTAAAACCAGCAGAGGAACTAGGTTTTCTAAATAAACATTGCCATGCAGGTGGGTGGTAACATTTAAAGGAAGTTCACCCATTCTGTGGCCTTAATTTCACTCTGCTCTGACAGATAATGCCAAAAGAATACATGATTATGTTTTTCTGTCTTCGTTTTTGTTTTATAGAAAATGTAGGCACAATGAAGGGAAGATTAGCATGTAATGAAATGTTCTTAAACTCATTGAAGCCAAGAACAGGAATTCATGGGACAGTGGGATGCAAGGCAGATATTCCCTAGAGTGATATTCCGATATCATTTAATTAGGAGTGTTTTAGAAGATACTTTGGCACATTTTCATACTGTACTGAAGTCAATGGCAATGACTCAGCAAAATGTGACATCCAACATTCTCAGTGAAGAAAAAAAGAAAAAAACATTTAGGGATTAAACTACAAGGAAATCGCAAGAGTAAGGTCACATAACAAACACTTTCAAAAAAGACAGGCAAAAAATATTTACATTATTGGGAAAGAGCGCATCTTCCCATGCTGCTTTAAAGTGACACTCAGATTTGCCTACTATCATCCTGTGATTTAAATAATGACATAACCAAAAAAGAAGGGGATTTATATGGGTGTGCGGCTTAAAGAACTAATTTAAATTAGGGCTTCACTAAAAATGTACTTACAACAGAGCCAAAAACAGTATGTAAAGGAGAATATTACATAAAAACACATCATCTGGGGCAGATTTACCCTACTGATATCAGACGTTCTCCTAAGTCATACATCTGATTTAGAGTACAGCCTAGTTTCTTTTTCAAGTGGACTTAACTAAGAACATGTCCAGTCAAACCAAAACTCCTGAAAGGGACGTCCCAAAATGTAAATGTAACTCAATACACCAATCTAACTTTTTCGAATTGTTTTTATGGCTTTTAAAGATACAATCTTGAATCCCATTCAAAGGGCCATGGATACGGACACAGAAGCATGACCGTGAAAGGCTGTTACCAACACAGCAACCAGATTCAATTAAAGTTCAGCAAACCTCAATCAAATAATCCACAATCCATTCTCAGAAGAGAAAGCCGGCTACAGTAAACCCCTCAGAGCCACCATTGGCAATTTTGCGACGGAGGAAGGACTGACCAAACTAGGGCCATGTAGGTCACATGCACCAAGCGCTATTCAGATATAGACAGCTGAAGTTGAACAGAAGGATGAGTCTCATTTGTCGAATATCCTGACGGTGTGCGTCAGACAAAAACAGCCTGGTACGTAGCAAATCTGCCACTTTCCTACTGCTGGGGCTGGGTTACCTAATGGGTGCTTCCCAGAGTGTCTCTAGATAGAAAAGCCTCTCATCAACACAGGGAGGGAGAGAAATGAGAAGGCTGTCTGGGGAAGTCCCACCCAACGCTTCCCATACTATGTGCAGAGTGGTAACGTGTCCCGGAACGGGAAAGCGGAGTTGTATGTGTGGACCAACCTGGACAATCACACCAACGACATCATAAATACAACATACAGGGCAAGTGAAGTGTCATCCGCGGCTAAATGTCTCCAAGGAAATAGGGTGGTTTGAATGCTGATGTGTTGTGCCCAAAAACAGCCCTTAGCCATTGTATACTGGCCATATACCACTTGATTAATAATAATAAAAACCAATCATTTCCCAGAAACTGTGGATGAGAGCTGAAAACATTCTGTACATAAATATCTATGTGCATGGGGTCTATAACGTATACCATGCCATTAATTAAATAATTAAATGACTGCCTAAGTACTGAGTGACATGAGCTAGACTGTCTAAGCAATTTAGTTTGTCTGCATGCTAATTCCGCTTACACGCTAGCTAATGTTGCTAAAGTTAGTCAACGGTGTTTTACCATTGTGAAATAGGCAACTGAGAATGCCGGCTTTGTGATTGCTGCTGTTGCTAATTTAGCGTTATTATTATAACGACCTCATGGATATTGCCTGTGTGAATGGTGGACAAAACTTTGCCTGGTACGAAACGAGCACTGCAGAGACAAGCTGATCTCATCAGTCCAGTCTGTCTGTCTGAAGGCCTGCAACCATCAACGTCTGCATTTTGCTTCGAAGTGCGTCTTCGGTATTCTAGAAAAACGAAGGCCATCTTTTCTTGAATTCCTATACTGGCATCCAACGGCACAACAATACATTTCCGTCCTTTAGTCCAAGGATCTTGCGCATGTACCTACACCTGTTCCCAGTTTCTGCCACCACCAAACTTCAGTGATGTAACCGTGACGCCCCGTCCAAATTGGTCTATAGCCGTCCTTAGGACGGATGCATCAGTGTCCCGGGACACAGCGCTTAGCAGTAGTATACTGGCAAAATACCACAAACCCCCAAGACCCGGTTAGGGATTCAGTTATGTGAAAATCCCTTCAAAATAACAGCCTTTCTGTGCCCTGGTTTTCAATGGAATCAGTTGAACTGCCTATGCTTGGTCTTCAAAGACAAAACAGTGACCTTTGAGAGGCCTCCTGTAGGGAACCAATCAGACTGTCAATCACAGGCTGAAGGGAAGGCGGGAAAGACTGCAGCCCACGTCTCACTGAGCTGACAGTGTGTGCCATTTCAGCTCAAAACCATGTGAGGCTGTCATTTCAGCTCAAAAACAAGTGAGGCTGTCATTTTGGCTCAAAAAATTCAACTCCCATCAAGTCAATTGGTTAACAAGAGTCAAGACAGAAACACCCTGAAATGAGGGCCGCACAGCAACAGGGCATTGTCTAGAGCAAACACATAAAAACACATCTGCAAAAGAAGCTGTCTGGCCCAGGAATAACTTTAAGGCTAAATAAAAGGCAACAGCCAGCAGGTTTTGAAATGTAACAGGAAAAAACGCAACAAGTCACACAGAGGCACCCTTTCATTTAAACAAGAATGACAACAAATGCCTGAGATTTCTCTGAGATTACAAAGCGCTTGAAGTAATTGTCAGAGTTGATCATAGTGCTCCCATCCCACAAACGTGATTGGATCCAAACGCAAACATCAGGGGACCCCAATCAATTGATAATACTTAAATGCAACATCAGGAGACCCCAATCGATTGTGGTAAACGCCCAATTCTTTGATGAATGTCAGTCGCTGGATATTAAGTATAGGTCGACCTTGTCCACAATCATTTCCATAGAAAGTTTGGGGGCTTATTCGTCATGACACAGCAATTTCCATGTTTTCATCCTTACACGCGCAGACGAGCAAACGTTGTAAAATCAAGGAGAGGACCACCAATTTGTTACCAAAATACTTTTATATAACTATTTAACTAATCCCTAACCTAGGGCCATATGAATTCCTCGTCACAGAGACCGAGGAGGGAATAACAGAATCCAGACAAACGAAGAATTCAACAACAAAAAAGTTTAATATTTTAATGTAAAAATATAGTTCTATAGTTCCAAGATAAATCTCCACAGCATTTTACTCAAAGCGCAGCAGGCTACACATACTTGTTTTTTTAACTCTGATTGCTAGTGTTAAGTGGATCTCTATGTGAAACATGTTCTCACTCCCAAATGGAAAAAAGGTTTATGGTGGAGTTTCTGATTTTGTTGAGGCATGTGCAGAGGCTATTATTCCATACAAAACAGATGCTCACGCACTGCAGGCACCGGGACCGCGTTGCCAGATACCGAGAGCCCTTTAACAGGACATGCCGATGCATGGTAGCGATGCGCCGGTTAGCTCATCATAACCTACAATCCCTGCGGTCATAGCCACAGTGTAAGCGGATTTGGGCTAATAAAATAGTTAGGCTAAAGGACGGGCTGGTCGAAAGACACCGCTAGGCCTAACATTGTTTTTTGAGCAATAATTTATGAGAAGTATAGAACTAAGCCACGGTGTTTCTGTGAGGGAATGCGGCATTTTGGCTGACAGACCACACTTTGTCACAGAAACAGTGTGAAGCGTTTAATCTGAACAGCACAATGTGAACTTACAGCAGTATCCTCTATTCTTTCGGGTTAAGGGTCGGCTTCAGAATTTCCCTTTACCAATGCGGTGGTAAATGCACAAAATAAAAATGCATTAAATAACAAAATAATAAAGAAATTGGGCCCAGCCGTGCCTGTCAGAACAACCAAAGAACATGCTCCACCCATCAGCAATTGCATTTGCATATTGTACACCAATCAGCACAACAGGAGCTCAGCACAGGGACGTTTTTTGGCCCTTCTCCAGTGGAGGCAACGCCAGTAGCTAGTAATAGTGGGGAAAAATTTGACCTATAATCTAGAGAAGAAAAAAAAGTCAAAGCTACACATCAGAGTCAGCAACTATCTAAGCCTTGGTAATTTACCATGAACAACTGCACAATACAAGGATGACATAGTGATGGAAAATGCTACAAATACAATGACAAATCCTCAATGGGCCCCATTTCAAGAGAAACCTATTCTAATAAAAAAAACACGAAACTACATAAAGATATAACAAACAATAATTCTCATTGGCCCCCCTCACTGGGACCAGGACTAAGAATCGGGTGACTTACAATCATGTCTAAGTACCCTATCAAGAGTCCATCAGACACTCCTGCTACTCGTATTGCAGATGAAGGTCATGACCTCTATCTCTGCCATCTGTGGGAACCGAGAACCATCCGCCATCCCTCATTAAACTCAGTGCTTGAGTGAGATAAGGATTTCTCCTGCATGCAACAGTTAATATGTCCGGATCGAAGTTCCCAGGCTGCACGCTAACACTCGTATGAAACAGCGGACCTGTGCACGCTAACACTCGTATGAAACAGCGGACCTGTGCACGCTAACACTCGTATGAAGCAGTGGACCTACAAGGCTACTCACAAACAGATACTGGGTTTTGTAAACCCTGTCCCAGTCGCTGCGGCCATTTAAGTGTCGTAATTGTTCAGGTTTTTCCATGGAAATAAAGCTATAGAGAAACTGAAAAAACTTAAACACTAATTGGGCCTTTAGAGAGGAACAGGGAAAAGTGACTTCAATCTCAAAGGCTGCGATTTCTCCCAGCTGTCAATGGTATTCGCAGATGGGGCAATTTGTTGACGGTAATCTTAAGCGTTGTTGTGGGGAGAAACAGCTACTCATTACAAAGGATTTAAGAAAAAAAAAAGAAGCTAAACCATGTGTCTGAAAATAGCAACACTTCGCTGTGCTGACAAGCCAAAGTTCAAATTTCCACAAACTCTTCTACTTTACTGGATTGGTGGTACAGCAGAAGAAAACCTCCTGTAAACCTTTCTCATCCTCCTCAAGACAATTACATGGGGGTATAGTTTCAGGTGTCTATAAATAACAGAAGTGTCTGTGGGTGTCCCAGAGAACCGCCAAAATGCAACTCCATCGCGGTTCCAGCTCTGGACCGGTTTGGTGGCTTCAGCCCTGGAGTGCGTTCAGTCTTGTGTAAAATGTTTGCCAAGTGCAGGGTCGAGTGCTAACCTTTTCCTCACTGCCCCATCAAATTGGATGAAAAGAAAACTGTTAAATACAATAAAATTGTATGTAAATATCAAATAATCTGAATATTGATTTATTCCACAGTTTTGCAAGTGATATAGGGATGCACTTATATCGATACCAGCATCCGGCTTATGCTGGGCTTGTGTACTTGTTCTCATACTCATAGAAATATGCCGATACCACGTATCAAGACCACTTCATGGAAACATTTAGTGAAACTCAATGGTTGCATCACCTCAGAATGCATAAGTAGAGAATATATAACTCAGATTGGTAGAGCAGGAAGAAGGAGATGTCAGCAATGACACAGGTAGAGTGCAAGCTCTGCTCTGCTAAATTGTCATGAGGAGGAAAGGGAAAACACTAATTTAACACAAGCCATGTTCAAGGAGTTAGACACAACACAGCGCAGAGTTCAAGGAGTATGCTAAAGCTAGCAGCGCAGATCAACAACCGCTAACTCAAATACTGGAGAAGCGTCTGTAGGTGGCTCTCACATTGATTATAAAAGGTAACCATCGCCTGTGTGACTACCCAAGGTTAGATGCTAGCTAGCTAGCTGTCACAACTCAATAGCTACAATGGATTAGCGTCATGCAGGCAACAAGTGATTCAGCAGCAGCAATAAAACCTCTGGTTTTCTTACATTGCCTTCAAAATAGGTCTGCAGTGAAACGTTATATACATTCATCAGAAATATTAAGGCTTCAGGTTTTTTTATTTGTCTTTCAAATTAAGTCTGCAATGGGTTGTGTGTATTGTTTATATTTTATATGAAAACCTAAAATATAATGTATGCAGCACAACCATGAGCAAATGCTCTCTGGGCTACCGTAATCCAACTGTTGATTGGCAGGTCATTCCTGCTGAACTCAACATCGAGTCCCCTTGCACGGAACACACCCCGGCCAATAGGGGCCAATGTGTCAGTCTGGCCACACCCTGTTGAGCAGACAGCAAACAGGTGCCAGGCTTCCTCTCACCTCTGTGACCTCTGGAGCCCAGCCAACCCCCCATCTGAGGTCTGGTGGCAGGCAACAAGACAAACGACCTGGAAGTGTCAAACATTTTGGCCTTGAACTTTCAACATCTTAGAAAGGATCAAGGACAGGCCCAGACAAGAGTCTCATACATTAGACCAGTGTCCTGGTTCCTCTTCCCAACTCCTTTTTAATTAATTTATGGAGAGATTCAATTATTAATTCTTTTTTAATGTTCTGGTTTTCCTCACCTACATGAATATTGTTACAACTGGGGATATTTTCCCTGGTTCTCCCACCTGGTGCTTCCATGTTCCTGTGATGTGTGGTTAGGGTTAATTCAGGAAAGGAACATTCCGGGAGGAAAGTTCCAACAAAGAAATAGTTTCAGGTGTTCTAACGTTCTGAGCCAGGCCCACTTCAGTTGAGGGATAGAGGGATAGATCAATTGAGGTGGATGGAGTGGGTGGGGGTGTTGGCATGGGGACATAAAGAAAGAAGTTGTGCACATCTGATTGGCCTTGACCTTGTGAGGCAGGGTTTGTAATATGAAAACACCCCAGTCAGTCATTTTTGAATCTGCCAAATCTTGCGAGGATTAGGGTTGCAAAATTCCTGCAACATTCCCAGAAAATCTGGTTTGGAGGATTCCTTGAGTGTGCAGGACATATGAAGGAAATCTGGAGTCCCTAACCAGGATTTTTTTTTAATCTTGGGAATTTTGCAACCCTAGTCAGGACTCCAGGAAAGGGTGTGTGTGTGTGTGTGTGTGTGTGTGTGTGTGTGTGTGTGTGTG
>JACXGJ010012022.1:0-18700 GCA_016801105.1 Esox niger | reverse complement strand
GCCAACAAATCATTCTTGGTAAATGACATAATATCCTACAACCTAGATTTTATGTTTTTCACTGAAATGTGGTTAACTGAAGATTTTAGTGCTACTATTCTTAACGAGACAGCACCTGAAAAATGTGGCTATATGAATACATGTTGTAATAGTAAGAAAGGAGGTGGAGTGGCTGCCTTATTCAAGGATACATTCCAGTGCAAAGAAAATACACTAGGTAATATTACTTCTTTTGAATACCTCTGTTTTACATTGAAGGGTGGCCCCAAAATTTGGTTTTACCATTTACAGACCTCTGCGATACTCTGCAAATCTTATTGATGATTTTGCTGAACTACATTCTGTCATATCAGTTGATTTTAACTTGTTTATGATTACAGGGGATTTTAACATCCGCATAGATAATAGTATGGACAATAATGCCAAATAACTTTTTGCACTATTGACACTTTTGATCTCACTCAGCATGTGAAAGAGCGTACACACACTCATGGCCACCTTCTAGATCTGGTCTCGATATTTCCTCTGTCATGGTTAAAGACATGGCCCTGTCTGATCATTTCTGTGTCTTTTTTTAATCACTTATTACCCCAAATGTTCCAGTAAACTCTGTTTCGATTTAGAAAAGGTACATTAATGAGAGTACCAATACTCAGTTTATGGAAGCCATAGCTATCTCTCTAACAATAAATGCTGAGTCAGTTGATGCACTCCTTGATCATTTTAATGTCAAAATATTAAATGTCATGGATTGTGTTGCACCGATTAAGGTAAAGAAATCTATGAGCAAACAGAAAACATCATGGAGAACTACCATGATGGTAAGCGTCCTGAAATGAGAATGTAGGAAGGCAGAACGTAAGTGGTGGAAAACTAAACTTCAAATTCACTATGAGCCTTGGTAGCTTCAACAATAAGTTATGCAGAGCCAGACAGCAACATTTATCGGGAATGGTTAACAAAAATATCAATAATTCCCACTCTTTTTGTAATGGTCGACAAGCTTACGAATCCAATAAAGCAGGTTGCATCAGAACTCATGTCCACAGTGAAATGTAATGAATTTGCGAATTTCTTCAGTGAAAACATTTAAAGTATTAGATGGACCATCAGCACTACACAGTCTAAAAAGGACACTGTACCATCACTATGACCACCAAGACATAACTTTGTTATTATGTCGCAATTTACTACAATTGGTCAAAAATCCCTAGAAGCATCAGTCCGACTTCTTCAAGCTTCTACATGTTGTCTCGACACACTGCCATCAGACTTAAAAAAAAAATTGAACTCTATAACTATAGACCTGCAGCAAATAGTTAATAGCTCCCTGCATTCAGGCATTTTCCCAACATCTCTAAAAACAGCTGCCATTAAGGCAATATTTTTTATCACTGGATGTATCTATAATGAACAACTATAGACCTGTTTCTAGATCATTGAGAAGGTTGTATTCAGTCAACTCAGTGATTTTGTGACCTCAAGAGGTCTCGTAGACAGAGGCTTCAGACCTCACCACAGTACTGAAATGGCCCTGATTTAAGTTTTAAATGATATACGGCTGAATACTGATTTTGATAAAATAACGGTTCTAGTTCTGATAGATCTCAGTGCAGCCTTCGACACTGTATATCATAGAACACTTATAGATAGTCTGGAAAATTGGGTAGGACGTTCTGGGACAGTCCTTGATTGGTTCAGATATTATATAGATGGCCGGAGTTTCTTTGTCACCATTGGTAATTATAAATCTGATAGGGTGGCTATGACATGCGGAGTTCCACAGGGATCAGTTCTCGGACAACTTCGATTCAATCTCTAAATTCTACCTCTGGGCCAAATTCTACAGAACAACAACATTAACTACCACAGCGACGCTGATGATACTCAAATATATACGGCTCTCGAACCGTATGACAACAGCTCAATAGACTCGCTGTGTCACTGTATAGAGCACATAAATACCTGGATAAACCAAAATTGCCTACAATTGCCTACAAAGATAAAACTGAGATTATTGTGTTTGGAAACAAAAATAAAAGAACATGTATTAGTAAAGATCTCGGGCCCTTAAATCCAAGGATAAAGTCTGTAATCTTGGTGCTCTGATAGACACAGACCTCACATTTGACAGTCATATCAGATCAGTCACCAAAACAGCATTCTACCATCTGAAAAATATATCCAGAATCAGAAGACTGGTGTCCCAAAAAGACCAAGAGAAGCTCATCCATGCTTTTATCTCTAGACGGGTTGACTACTGTAATGGCCTCTTAACTGGACTCCCCAAAAAGACTTTAAAAGAGCTGCAGCTCATTCAGAATGCAGCTGCTAGAATGTTAACCAGGACCAAGAGGACAGAGCACATCACTCCGGTTCTTAAATCTTTGCATTGGCTTCCGGTCAGTTACAGCATGGACTTTAAAGTGGTGCTTTTAGTTTATAAATCTCTGAATGGTTTAGGACCCAAATACATTTCTGATATGTTTGAAGAAAATAAACCGAGCACGGCTCTTAGATCCATGAACTCAGGTCAGCTAGAAGAGCCCAGAGTCCAAACTAAACTTGGAGAAGCTGCGTTTAGCAGTTAATGCTGTACACAACTGGAATAAACTATCAGAAGATCTTAGATGTTCACCAAATGTGCCCATTTTTAAATCCAGGCTAAAAACACTTTTCCTATCTATGACTGAGCTCCTAAACCTTACCACACTGTGAGCCTTATAGCTTCCTATGTTTTTATAACAGCACTGTTTAGGCTTACAGCTTTTATAGCTTCCTATGTTTTTATATTCTATTTCTATTTTATTATTCAATGTTTTATTATTATGCTGTATTTTATATTTGTCTTCTTGATTTATTGTTATTAAATGTAGAGGTGCTGGTCATATAATTAGAATATCATCAAAAAGTTGATTTCAGTAATTCCATTCAAAAAGTGAAACTGGCATAATGTATACAGTCATTCCACACAGACTGATATATTTCAAGTGTTCATTCCTTTTAATTTTGATGATTATAGCCGACAACTAAAGAAAACCCCCAAATCAGTATCTCAAAACCACCAGACAAAACCACCACTTTCAGGCCTTAACAAACCTGTAAGGATTTCTGTTGGTCTTGGAACTCTAGATACATGTCACCAAAACTCTTTTGGGTTAAAGCACATATTTCCTGGCATGATGTACATCTGTGAAAGAAACATCTGTTGTACTCAAAAGCTGTCCCGACACCGTCGATTACTTCATAGCAGTCTGCATGATAAGGGCCAAACTGTTTTTTATCCCACTGCCCAGCATGCTAAATATAGATGGTGGTCTCTGCCAAACATCTATATTTGTTCCAACCATTGTATGGAACCACTAGAATATGATTTGTACTGCCTTCTATTGTTATCAGGTGAGAGAATGGCTATTGTTTCCTCTGTCATAAAATGAGTCTGATAAGTTTTCGTGCAATAGTTATACCACTCAAGGGATCAACGCCATTGATTACTTCTTTTCTGATTTTTATACAACCTTAACACAAGATAGCCAAATCATTGTCACAATACATTTCCATCTCTTTATGAAAATCAAAGGTCTCTTGACTGTCTCATACCAGGCCATAAACTTCTCTGTCTCTTTGACTGTCATCTGATCAGCTCCATTTCAGGACCGGGGTAAGGGCCGATGTAATTGAGAAGAAGGTAGGAGTCATAACCTCTTGAATTATGGGCTATGAATGGGTACTTTCAATATTTGTTTTTCCTAAAGTGTTTTTAAAAAAGCATGGCACAATCCTGTCACTTAGCCGTCCACGTTTTACCCTCGAAGGTCATGCTAGACACAAATACAGGTATGTGTAAACCTGTTGAGTCATTCTGTCGGGTTTCAAAGTCATAAGACTATTTTTCCCGAGGGCTTCTCTTAATTATAAGATTGAATATAACATTTGTGGACCTTTTCAAATACATCAACATCACCCGAAAGCATATTGGACAATGTTTTCTGCTACATTTGTGTGGTTCAGGGTTATTACATTTTAGATTATAATTGACATGGCACGAGAGACATCTCTTGTTGATGTCACACCTGCTGGCAAAATTAGATGCCACCTGATGCCATAAGGCCAACTTGTGCTTTTTATAGCAGTAATCTGAACGACATGTACGATTACAGTCATAACACTTTGTGAGCTGCATATGGACAGTTCGCATCAATGCATACTACACAGTTATAATGACAGGAGTGCCCTCCTAATCGCATAAAGCCAGTATGGCATGGCGGACAGACGTAGGCTACAACAAAGAATGCCTTAATGATCTTAATACCATAATAATGATTGTCTTGTATGATGAAATACAGCATTTGTGGATGAAGGTGTAACGTGATTTGGAATTTCAAGATGCCTGAATCATCCCAACTATGATAGAGAACAACCATATGCATATTATGCCATTCATAAACCCTGAGCAAGGGTTTAAATATACTTTAAAAGGAGTGCTCCTGCCTTCAGAATCTGTATGTATGGGTTCTTTCTTGTTAGAATAGATCTGTAATAGTGAATTGATTGGATCGTAAATATATTTTATGTTATTATCACTCAATTTTCTTTTAGTCTATGAATGTGCCTTTCAATGTCTGAATCTGTATACCCTGGCAATTTCGTGCAGGATGCATCGTTTGATCTAGCAGACATATTTTAGATCCGTTCATATACATAACCTTTTTTCATGTAACCAGTATAACAGACAGCAGAGTTCGTAACTCTCATGAGGGGTGGAGCTATACCAAGAACCCACTCTAACCAACAGCTGTCATGGACATCATGAAGACAACATCCCTTGGGATTGATTTATTTACGATCTCAGGAAGTTCCAATGATCACTGGACATGACACAGGGTACTCTCACAACCCCATCATGTATTTGTGACAATGCTACACCCTGGGGAAGACACTGTACCGAAATAATTATTTATTTGCAAACTTAGGAACTACCCCTTGATCACATCTGCCACTGGATACTCTCACAAATCCTTGAGATTTATAAATTTTTTGACATTCAATGTATGGACCCAATATTGAGGTTCACGCACTAGGTGTCATTTGTATATTCAGATCCCACAGCAGAAATGTACAACTTTGCTTTAAAAGCTGGATAATCAAATGCAAAGCCAGCCATTTTTCCCATCCGCAATGTCATGCTGATCCATCAGCCGCTTAAACTGAGGTGTTTGATTTCTATACACATTAAGAAAACGCTTATTTGGCGCATCGTATATTGTCCGATTAGACCTTCTCTAACTGGACATGCAACCCCCCCCAGAAAAACAACTGTCAGGGGACATAAATTTACACAACCATTAAAACAGTTGATTATTTCAAGTTTAATTATGTGGATCATGGGAACAATCATCACAACATGACTGAGGATAAGTACAGAGACCAACAGAGTAATGTCATGACAGATTGTTCTGATCCTACATTATTGCTTTCACCTCTTTATACCACTTCTTGTCAGCTCCCAAAAATAATATCTTGAATGCTGTAAGATACATTCAGAAACAAGTTGTCATACTAATCATAAAACAAAATAGAACCCTACATTTTCATGGAAACCATAGTTATAAGTCATAATTAACAGACAACCTGACCTGAGCTACACCCGGTCTCTGTCCTGCCCAAATGGAAGAAACAGAGGAGACACAGGTAACTTCAGCTTGGAGCCATTTGTACAGGGCCATAGATAAGAAAGGTTTGAGGCCTGGTGCCTTCAGATGTAGCCATAATCACTTCTAAGAACAGGGCATGCTGACCTATATGTGGCAACCATGAACAGTCTGAAGCAAATTGAGGCCTAGTCGAAAACAGTCAATTTATTACAGTTAATTTGCAGAAGTATGTATAAATCAGGGTATGGTAATAAATGTATCCTTTACAAACCACCCATGATCAGTTTTTTGGATATGGCGGAGGTGGTAAATGCTGACCACAATGATATGCGGTTAATTAACACTAGAACCGCCAGGCCTAGTGGTGGAAAAAAACAAAAAACAAGAATACACATAACGAAAACACATATGCCCATATAACGTAATCAAAATGTGCCAGTAAATCTGCCACCTAGTCCATTTAATCTCATCCATTGTGCGTTAAGAAACAACAGGGCTCAGTACAAATCTAAACCAAAAATCAAACAGAAAACACTACATCAAAAAATCTCAAACTCACAAAAAGTTCAAATGAATCGGACATTACATCCTAACTAGTTTTACCTCAGTTATGTAGATGGCATTTCGATCACGCCACTTGCAACATACACACGCAGGGAACTTGGCAAGCTAGAGGGATGCTATGTGTCAAAGAATAGGCTCGATATGGCGAACTCGAAATCTGATTGGATGAAGAATATAACTGTCAAATTCCTCTCCATTTGCATTAACACAAGATGGGATTCACTCAGTTCAATAGGCTTCAGGGTAGGTTTTCACAGGGAGACAGCAAATGTGGACATTCTAATTGGATAAAAGCTATGATTGATCTGATCTGCACTGGAAACAGCACAAGAGAGGGAGAGAAAAGCCATGAAACTATGTCAGTGGACTGATGGGAACGAACTTTGTAAAATAATTCTAGCATTAATGAAAATATAATTTTACGATTCTGACGACTAGACCTTTGGACAGCAGCAGTTTTGAAAAAAATCTTATTGTATACAAAAAATTATCAATCAATTCATCAATGTTTTGTTATTATTGGCAACATAAAATGTTGACTTGCATGTCAATAATTACCATTCCTGAAATTCACAACTGAAGTGTACGACCCCTTTCCCAAATATTGTCTACCTTACAATTTTGTTCAATTGCATGATGTTTAATTTTTATCGATGTTTACCTACCTTACTTGCCTTCCGGTAAAGAAAAAAGACTGATAAAACTAACCTGAGTGTCACAGGTTGGTGTAATGGTGGAGAGGACAAACCAAGCGCAGGCAGAGTGGCCGTTGATGTTATGTCTTTTAATAGGTGGCCGTTGATGTTATGTCTTTTAATAGAAAATAAACAACAAGCATTTTGAAACAAACTGAAACAACGCAAAAGGTGTAAACAAAAACCTCACTCACCACTGACATGGCACAAACTTAGATGAGCAATAATGTCCAACAAATGAGGGGATAAGAGGAGCCACATTTAAACACATACTAATGAGAGAATTGAAACCTGGTGTGGGTAATGGCTACAGACAAGACACATGACAAGTCCGGGATTTGTTCTTGGGTAATGGGAAAACCGGAAACCCGGGAGATGACAGAGCCATTCGTCATCTCACCGTCACACCGAGGTTTGCTCTGTTGCACATATGGAATTTCACAATTTGCAACATGTCTGCTAAAGTTTGTTTATCGAACAAAGTCAGATACAGGTGACAAGATGAGTGACTCAGCGACAGGAATGTAACTTCCGGTCAGATTGGTGAATTGTCTTCAACTATCTTTTGATCCCAGAGACATTTGGTCCCAGAAATATGACTGTGCTCATAGACAGTAATCAGTCAAACAAGCTCATTTTAATCTTCATAATAAATGTTACTGAAATTATAAACAATAATGTAAAGGCATTATTAACACAAATCGTTGTCTGATGGTTAGCATATATTTTTTTGATACGACATGTAGAGTGATACTCAGGAAAATAACACCTCTTAGAAGGTTGCTCAATAAATATTCGGTATTCTCTTTAATTACCCCTTTAATGCACAACATGGGTTAAAAGTGACCCGACTGAGTATTTATTTTCTCTATCTTTGCCATAAATTAATTTCTTCTTTCACCATTCCAGGTATTCCTCAATTAATTTGTTTCTGATGAGCACAAATAGGTGTTTTTGTATCACTACCCTTATGCACAACATGGATCTGAAATGACCCATATTCATTCCCATACATGTTGTTTTATGTACGATTTAGTGTTTCTTTGCTATATTTTTTAAATAAATCTATTATAGTATAAATTTTTTCAGGTATTCATTAAATGTATTCTACATACATACTTTCTACATACATTTTACACACATGGGTAATTTCCCACATGTATTCATTCTGGAATTAGAGAGGATCTTTTGATATTTTTAATTGTTTGCAATTTGGAGCATATTTACTACAGACAAAAATGTATGTATCATATCATAGGTCACAACATCACAATAGACAACTTCTTCACCAGTGTCGCTCTTGCTGAGAAGCTCCTTGAGAAAAACCTGACAATTTTGGGGACTCTTCACCAGAACAAGCCAGACATACCGCCTGTCATTTATGCCATCCAGACTGAATTGAATAGCTCAGAAACTGGATTCAATGGCAATGTGACCATGGTAAGATATGTGGTGAAGGGAAAGGCTGATGTCCTCCTGAGCACCATGCATGATGACAAAGCAGTGGATGACAACAGTATGAAGAAGACACCAGAAGTGCTCCAGTATTAGAACAAAACAAGCAGTGGACACAGTTGATCAGATGGTAAACACTTATACATGTAAGAACACGAAGGTTACCCATGGTGCCATGGCACAATGTGCCGGATGTTGCCACCCTCAATGCCTACACCAACTTCTCTGCACAGCACCCTGATTACATGGGTGGTGTGACAAATGCATGGTGGCTATTCATTAGGGAGCTGAGCAATGAGCTTGTCATGCCACATACAGCTCAGGAAAAAATTAAGTGACCACTGCACCTTTTCTTTCCTTTTCCAAAAAAGTTGAAAATGAACGTTTTGAGAGAAGGAACAGAAGCGTTCAATTTGCAGTGGTCTATTCATTTGAATCCTTCTGTTCCTCGCTCAAAAACTTTCCGTTTGGACTTTTTAGGAAACTAAAGAAAAAGGAGCAGTTGTCTCTTCATTTTTCCCAGAGTTGCAAGAAGAGGCGCATGGAGGGCACACCCCACTTCCAAAAGCACATTACAGTGGCAATTGGAAGATGTGGGATAAAATAACACAACGCAGCTACAGGAGGACATCAGGCAGGAGGGACATATGAAGAGGAAGAGGTGCAAGATCTGACCAGCTGCCAAAGACAGAAAAGTCATGAGCTGTTATTCCCAGTGCATTAGGCCTGTGCAAGGAATGCTTTTGTTAAAATATTTATTTTAAATGATTTAAACAACAATAACACAGTAAATATTTTAGATATGTATGTCACACATAACACACACATATCACTGATAACACTGATATTGAACTGTAGTGCAAGGAACACCAACATACCGTTGTCATTGGTGAGGCATGTAAGCATTGAGATGGCAATTTGTGCTTAACACGTGTGATTTTATTTAAACAGTTTTATTGTCTGTTATTAGGTCACATTCACTAAAGTTCCACTATAATTGCGCTACATTTCAATATCAGTGTCACTGGTTTTCAGTGATATGTGTGTCTTATGTGTGAGAAATAAACAAAATATTTTCTGTATTATTGTTGTCCAAATCACTTAAAATGTATATTTTAACAAAAGTTATTATTATAGTATGTCTTTATGTTCATAATCACACATGCATACATGGGTCATTTGTGACCCATGTGTGTAAAGTTGATTAAGTAAAAATATATACATTTCTTAATTAAGTAAGAAACGAAAATGTTTTATAATAATTAGTAGTAATCAAAAACAAGATATTTATTTAGTTCTTGGAATATTATATAATTAAATACATGTATTTCAAAAGATATAGCAAAGAAACACTCAGCCATGCATGAAATACCACAGGGAATGAATACGAGTAATTTTTGACCCATGTTGTGCATTAGAAGGGGTTTGCATAGCGTGTGCATCAACGGGTTAACAGTACTACTGCCCCAAATAGTTTCTAAATATAATTTTAACCAGTTTAAATTAGAATACTGCTCCATATCTATTAAGCAACATGGTGTTTTACGGGCTGCTGTAGTGGCAATTAGGTTAATAATATTTTAATAATAATATACCATTCTGGAATTGTCAATACATAAGGACATAATGTGCAATAAGACATCACGCTGAGGGGCCTTAAGTGATATTTTAAAATGTACTTGTGAAAAGGTCCAAATCTGTCATTTAATGCCATAGTAATAGTGTTTGGTGCGTTTTTTACAAATTCAGATTGGCTGAATATCCATTACGCCTGACTTAATGGGTCTCAATTGCAAAAATGTTCGTGGGAGGAGGTGCACTTATGTACCTCTTTCTAAGATTTTATTTTAATCATGGTGAAATTGGTGAGCTTGCAAATGTGAGAAACTTCAATAGCGCCACCATGTGGTTGGTAAAACAATTCTGGCCTGATTGATATAACTTTTAAGACCATCATTCATAAATTCCAAATATGAAGGTATGTGAAGATCAGTCCTTAGGTGCCAGAAGAGATGCTTTTAAAATGTTTTTCACAAATTCAAAATGGCCACCAAATCCTTAAAAGGTGTGTTATTCTGTCAGCTTTTTACAAAATGAGAGGAGCAGCAGACTGAGGAGTCAAAGTCACGTTAGTTTACTCTTCTTTTAATAAAGTGTAGCTGAGCAATGCCTTTGGCAGTGAGACAATAACACACAAAGACAAAGGGAGCAGAGGGAACATATGTACTGGAGGAAATGACTGTGGATGATGATCAGGTGCACTAAATTGAGACAACAGGTTTGATGAGCTGATGAGATGGGCAATGGTGTTAGAAGGCCGGTGACATAGAGCGCTGAAGCCTGCCTCCTTCAGGGGGAGGTTGGGCAGCAAATGGCGTAGTTGTCACACAAAGACTTTGACAGGATATTTTGTCTCAGTTAATGTCAAGTTGTCATAAAAAAGACATTGGCAGGTTATGTTGTCTCAGTTAATGTTGTTAGAAATCAGCCGTTTCGTATAGTGGTTGTAATAATAATTTGCGTACCCGGTTGTCAAGGGAGAGAGTAGATCATTTGTTTATTGAAGCATTAGATAGTAAACATTCCTGTGGTTATCAGAACGCAACCTACAGAGAGAATCTAAACAGAGAGGTTTCTGTTATTCTCATTATCTAGGCACATTCACTTCCAATGAAACGTACATTCATATTGTAGTTGTTAATTCTCAGATCCTACATTGTCATAACAAAGAAATCACAAACAAAGTCAACCTTGCATAAAAAAATGACATAATCAACAAAATGACACCCAATGACCACACTTTTAAAAACATTCAAAATGATTTCCTCATGTTTCATGTCATGGTTATGACAGTATCATGACAGTGTCATGTCACTCCTATGCACACCCCTTTAAAATTAAGTGTTACCCAAAATGATTATCCCCTCCCAGGTTGAAGTTTCCAGTTTGCGATTTTAGATTTTCACAACAACTCCATAGTAAATGGAAGAGGGAAGAGTGCATCTCAACAAGACATTGAGAATTTCAATTATAATGTATTTCATTTGTTGTGTCTTGTTCTCAAACCCCATTAGATGAAGTTTGACCCCTTCAATGAGTTTTCAGAAAAAAATTGAAAAGTGTAATGATCTGCCATTTAAATTGAGAGATGCCTAGGATAGACTGGCCTAGGAGTGTCTAAATCCTCAGAATGCTGTTTAATTTTCTGGTGTCCTTTTTGACCTTGACAGGAGCACTATTGCCCACACCACCTGACTGTCCTAGTCCTGTTCACCTGGTTATGTTGTGGACTTGGATTCTGTTTAAGGACTCTTTTGCATTTTTTGAGTCTGGCGATGTTGATAGTAGTTCAGATTCCAATACTTTGGATAAAGACCCCAACAATAATGAGGTGCCTGATGACGAAATGAAAAAGAACAGTGATTCAAACCTCAACTTTTTATAAGGTTCAGTAATGAAGAAAGTAATGCAATTTTATCAGTTAAACCATATGTAAATCATCAATTCGTTTTTTATTTTTCTAAGAATTTCATACTCTTGGCTCAAACTAGTTTTTAATTGAAGAAAAAAGAAACTAACTAGAAACCTATGCATTTCCATGCTTATTAATGCAAGTCTAATAAACACGCAAATCCACGCGTTTGGCTATAACCTCTATGTTACACACATTTTATCTGTGAATTTTTTTTATTTCTCTGGTCATTTCCGTTTGCTTTGATACAAGCTATTTGGCACCTTCAAAGTAAACGCACATTGCTGACATCAGAAGCATTTTGTTCTTTGCGAATTTCCAAATCTATGTTAAAGCTGGGGTTACCTAGGTCATCCAATACCTCGCCTGACAACCTGCCAAAATATTTTTGTTTTTGACACGTTTTTTTTACTCTTCTCCATTTTCTTTGAACTTAAATTGAGACAAAGAATACCATGTTGTTATTCAGAACATATATATGGCATTCACTTCTCAACCAGTTGCTGGTTTACTGAAGGTACAAGTTTGTTAATTGGTCAGGTATATCTAGTGTTTCTACATCATTTTATTTCCCACCTTACTCAGGTTATGGAAAGTCTCTACCCAGAGTTTCAAGTCTCTCACAGCGAGTTGAGTTAAATGGGATGATCTGTCTGTTACTACACTTGAAGGATCCAAAATGCCCTCTACACAAACTGGTTTTGATCTGATTCAAAGGCAACATGCTAACAAGAAAAAAAAGATCCCCTAGTTCTCCTTTGCTGGAGAATGAAGGGATGTCAGAAGAGATGAGCCATTGCCGGTGATGTGAGGGATATGAGCCGAGTTGGCCCGCTGGCAGCAGCTCTGCCTATGGAATGTGATACTGCGGAAGGAAAAGGGAAAGATGGACTCTTAATTCAATCTGGCAGTCCTGGCTGAACTTTTGAGCTGGTTTCATGTAAGGGGCAGAAAGGTCTGCAAGCGCTCTCAAAGAGGCACATATACATTTTGTATATTTTGAATAACATCGATTATCTTCTAACTAGAGCACGTCAATATCTGAATGGTTAAGATGATTAGTAAGCAACGTTTTGGATGCTGGAGAAATGGACAGGAATAAATACCTGAGTGACTTTGACAAGGGCTAAAATATTTAGGCCAGATGACTGGGACAGAGCATCTCTGAAACGGCAAGGCTTGTGGGGTTCTCCCAGTCAGCAGTGGTGAGTACCTACCGACAGTGGGGCAAAGAGGGATAAATGGACAACATGGTGTTGGGCGTGCAAGGATCGTCAATGCATGTGGGAACCGACAGAAGGTCTGTTGCACAAGTCACAGAAAATTTTAATAATGGTTAAATAATAAAGGGAGGATGTCACAACACAAAATGCATTTCACTCTGCTGCGTATGGGGCTGCATTGACATAGACAGGTCAGAAAGCACATACAATGGGCAGGCGCACATCAGAACTGGACCTTGGAGCAGTGGAAGGAGTTTGTCTTGTCAGATGAGTCCCATTTTCTTTCACATCACATGGACGGCCTATGTGTGTGCCGTTTACAAGAGGAAGTGATGGCACAAGGATGCACTGTGGGAAGACTAGAAGCTGGGCAATGTTCTGCTGGGATATGCTCGGTTTTGTATTCATGTGGATGTCAAAACACAACACCCAACATCGTTGCAGACCTGGTACAGTATATCCCTTCATGGCAATGGCATTCCCTAATGGCAGCGGCCTCTCTGCAGGATAATGCATCCTGCCACGCTGTACACATTGTTTGTGAAATATTTTAGGAACATGATGAAAAGTTTAGGGTGTTGCCCTGGCCTCCAAATTCCCCAGATCACAATCCGATTGAGCATCTGTGGGAGGTGCTGGACCAACAAATCCAGTTAATTGCGGCTCCACCTCAACTTACAGGACTTAAAGAATCTGCTGCTAATGTATTGGTGGCAGATACCACAGAAAACCATCAGGGGTCTTGTAGAGTCCATGCCTCGGCAGGTCTGTGTTGTTTTGGTGGTATATATGGCAGGTGGTCATAATGTTTTGGTTCATCAGTGTATTTTAAGACAACAATACATTACCTTGTTCTGCATGTTCATAAAACTAAAGTATGTGAACAAAGCATATCACAATGCATACTGTAAACTCACTGGACAATTTCAGCGTGCCCTCAATATCTTTGGATGTAAACATTTTGAAAAAGTGCAAATGGTTATGTATGTAAACTAGGTCTTGATAATTTTCCTGCCAGCATTATAAAGATGACCTATTTAATATGGCCTGTAGCAGAATAAACTACTCATGAATCAAAGGAACTGGCTTTCATTTGTTAGATTCTGTCAATTTTTCATCCATGAAAAGAATGTATTCAACCCGAAGTCGGGGGGGAGACATCTTTATTCAGCATGAGGCTACGATGATAACCTTCCATAGTTATTTTATTTTCTCCAATTATTACAAGTTAATACAGTCTTTTATGCCAATACACATAGTAGGCGGTCAATGATTGTAGCCAACAATTACACCGTTTATTATCCTCCAATAAAAAAGGTTTTCCCTACAAGGTACACTTGTATGATATGTTCCAACCTCCCCTATGGTCCATGGATCTATTGATAGAATCTATGACAGTCATATGTGCAGTTTCTAGCAGGAGGTCTAGACAGCGTCTTTGGTGCCTATCAGTAATGGCCACCACATCTTATCTATTGTCAATTGTTTAGTGTTAGTCAGCACATATGCATTGTGTTAAGTTTCTCATGCCATTTCCTATCACATTTGCGCAATAAATAACTGTAATAAAAAAATGCTGGTTATTAAAGAAGAAAGCCAATCAATTAAGTTGCATTGGATATTTATAGACTGCATGCTCAGACTGTGATTTGACTTATAGGCTCTCTTGACGTTTCTGGCAGATTCTGTCTGTGTTTAAGGCAAATTGTTTATTTGATGTGTTTTAGAGTGTTTGGCTGTTTGATTGCTAGGTTGGGTTTGCTATGTATAAGTGTTTGTGAAGTGTATTTCTGGGCTTTTGGGTGTATTCATGTGTGTTTTTGTTGAGTGAGCTTGAGGAGCAAAGGGATGTGTATGTGTGTGTGTTTCTGTGCACCTGCCAGTGTGTGCTAAAAAGCTGTACAGTACAGTTACAAATAGATAAAAGAAAGTAATAATAATAAAGTACCCTGTCATATACAGCTCTGCAAAAAATGAAGAGAGCACTGTACCTTTTTCTTTTTTCCCCCAATAAAGTTAGAAAGGAAGGTTTTGATTGAGGAACAGAAGGGTTAAAATTAAGACACCACTGCAAATTGAACACTTCTATTCCTCACTCAAAACTTTCCTTTTACATTTTCTTGGAAAGAAAAGAAAAAGATGCAGTGATCTCTATTATTTCCATAGCTGTATACATGGGTGTCCATTAGAACACACCTCTTTCACTGTTGAGAGCAGTAAGTGGAAGTACACATTAGCTGAAAGGTAACTCAAATGACATTAGTGCAGAGAATGTACCCCTTTACTTCAGGGGGGTTTGTTAATCTAGCTCATAAACAAATTACCGCAAGATATACCTATGTAAAAGGGGACGAGACTGAATAAACATGGAGTAATCAAAACAAATTACTGATTAAATTGCCTTTGTAAGCAGATGTAATATAGTATTTATATTAGCTTAACCTAATATGCATGTTGATCAAGTATAAACCAAATGAGCTGCACCAAAGTTACAGGAGTCTTCTGAGAAGGCAGGGATACTGCAGCTATTTTTACGTAGTCTGGGATAAGTCGGTGGCTTTTGCTGCATTCTGTTACACTAGCATACATTCATGACTTGACACATGTGGATAAAATTGTTGGTAACCTTCTATTAAATTAAGAAAAACCCACAATGGTCACTGAAATAACTTGACCGGGATGAGTTTGTGACCATTGGGAAGAGAGGAAGAGTGGGAGATAACGGAGCTGTCCGTCAACTCACATTCACAGTCTGCATGTTTAAAGGGTTAAAAGTAGTCACTGCTTTTGGTATCATGGTGTGTACCACACTGAACATGGACCACACAAAGCTAAGGAGAGAGTTGTTTCAGGAGATTAGAAAGAAAAAATAGATAAGCAAGTTAAAAGTAAAGGCTATAAGACCATCTCCAAGCAGCTAGACGAAGGGAACATGGTCTGCATGCAAAGAAATGTCATTAGCTTCCCTAGGTAGTTAATTGCAAGTAAATACATAATACATCCACAACCGCCCCATCTCCCAGACCCGCCACCCTTGTACTCTAAATATTATAAAAGGAACCTAAGTAACAATTGTTGTTCTTTTGCACATCAAGAATTTATGTTTCCTAAGTGAAGTGCACCTTGGGAGAAAAACGTGGGGAAAACAACACTGGAAGTCAGGGCATTTCTAAAAGATTTCAGACAAAAGGACTCCACTTATGATATACAGTACCAGTCAAAAGTTTGGACACACAATGTAGATTACAAGTGAAGACATCACAATGAAATAAAATATATGGAATTATGTAGCAACCAACCGTTTTTAACAGTTAATTTCTTCATATCTTTATCTTCTTCAGATCTCTTGATGTCAGCTTTGCAGTATTTGCATTAGCTAACATCTGGCTTCAGAATGAATGACTGCAGCTCATTCAGAAAGCAGCTGCTAGAATGTTAACAAGGACCAAGAGGACAGAGCACATCACTCCGGTTCTTAAATCTTTGCATTGGCTTCTGGTCAGTTAGAGAATAGACTTTAAGGTGGTGCTTCTAGTTTATAAATCTCTGAATGGTTTAGGACCCGAATACATTTCTGATATGTTTGAAGAATATAAACCGAGCACGGCTCTTAGATCCATGAACTCAGGTTAGCTAGTAGAGCCCAGAGTCCAAACTAAACATGGAGAAGCTACGTTTAGCAGTTATGCAGTACACAACTGGAATAAACTATCAGAAGATCTTAGATGTTCACCAAATGTGCCCATTTTTAAATCCAGGCTAAAAACATGTGTCTTTTCACGTGTCTATGACTGAGCTCTTAAACCTTACCACACTGTGAGCCTTATAGCTTCCTATGTTTTTATAACAGCACTGTTCAGTCTTACAGCTGTTATAGCTTCCTATGTTTTTTATATTCTATTTCTAATTTATTATTCTATGTTTTACTATTAGGCTGTATTTTATATTTCTCTTCATGATTTGTTTTGTTATTAAATGTATATCTTGCTATCTTTTACCAATTGTAATGCAAGTTCTGGTGCTATCATTGGAATAACCTCAGTGTAAATGTAACAATCTGCTGATGATGGCTCTGATTGTTTTGTTTCCATTGCAGTATTTCTATTTTCACTGTAAAGCACTTCTATGTATGAATTGTGCTATATAAATAAACTTGCTTGCTTTGCTAAAAATTAATTTGTGAAATTTCTTTCCTTCTTAATGTGTTTGAGCCAATTAGTTGTGTTGTGACAAGGTAGGGTTTGTACACGGAACTCATAATTATGTATCTGCAGAAGTAGTCTATATTATGTCTCAAATAAACGAAGAGAAACGACAGCGCATCCTTACTTGCACATAAAAATCGGTCAATCCAGAGAAAACGAAGACCCAGAGTTAACACAACTGCAGAGGATAAGTTAATTAGAGTTACCAGTCTGAGTTCAAGAGACACATCTCAACATCTACCGCTCGGAAGAGGGTGAATTTAGACTTCATGGTCAAATTCCTGATAAGAAACCATTACTGAAGGACACAAATAGTAAGAGACTTGCTCAGGCCTGAGAATTGGATCGGTGGAAATCTTTCCTTTGTTCTGATGAGTCCAAATTTTGGAAAACACAGAGTGGGTTTACTGATGATCTCCTCTTTTTGTCAAGTTTTTATTAACAGGACACCAGGTGCAAAGTTAAAGTTTCAGTAACTGAAAAAACATTTCTAGCCATACAATTGCTTTGTTATCAAAAGGCACATGTAAATGTAACTGCACATAGTTAGGTTTCACAAAGTAATGGCTTTTAATGAAATAAACTTTTGCCTTACGTTGTCTGAGTTCTGCTAACTTATTCAGGTTTACAGTTTAGTTCTAGTTTATGTGTTTCTATGTTCTTTCTATGCTCTGTTTTCCCCTTTGTTCATTGTTTCTAACTGCGTCACCCCCTATTTAGTTTCCCAACTACCAGTTTTTGGTGTTGGTCATTGTTTTATGTGACATTGCTATTCAAAGTCTTGTTTGTGAGCCTGTGGTTATTAAGTGCTTTACACACCTCTGTGCCTGGTTCCACCCTTACCTCAATCTTACAAACTGTCTACAGCTAATTCACGCAACTAACAGTATAGATTCACACTCAAATTAGACAGATGTTTTCCCACAGGTAGAATGTAATTAGAAGATATCTACATTGTGTGTATATTAATGAAAGGTTAAACATCATTTCATGGGCATTTAAAAAAAATACATTTTATTAAGTAAAACGTAAGTTGAGCAAGTTGAATAGCACCGCATTCATTTTATTTATGTTTTCAGATTTATTTCAACAAGTTTCTTCACCCATTCGGCATTTAACCAGACCTCCAAATAAGTCAAACTCTGTCTAAATGATGAAACACTTGCAACGAATGTCTGTGACGACTACGCCATCTACTACCCATCCTCCCCCTGCAGGAGGCGGGCTTCGGCATTCGACGTCACCGGCCTTCTGACACCATCGCCCTGCTCATATACTCATTGCACCTGTTGTCCCGTCTAGCGCACCTGCTCATCATTAAGTCATTCCCCTCAGTATATATGTTCCCTCTGCTCCCTTTGTCTTTGTGTGTTATTGTCTCTATGGTTAATTGAGCGTATGTCAGCGCACGTATTAAAACAAAGTCAAAGAC
>JACXGJ010012021.1:0-18713 GCA_016801105.1 Esox niger | reverse complement strand
GTGTGTGTGTGTGTGTGTGTGTGTGTGTGTGTGTGTGCGTGCGTTTGTGCGTGCATGCGTGTGTGTGTGTACGAGTCTGTGTTTGTGTACGAGTGTGTGTGTGCACATTAGTAATAATAGACTACTTTGCTGGTTTTATAAGAGGAAATGAACATTGTTTGATGTTACTAATAACTACACACAACCACTGGTGGAGTGGATTTTGACGTCTGTTTTCAGACGGACAGACCAACACAACGGAAGACAAACACACACTTAGCCCTCTCACAGCCCACTCACTCCACGACTAGCAATGCTCTCACTCCTAACTGGTAGTAGATAATTCCTCTAAAAAGATGTTGCCAAAGATAGGATATCAGTAATCCACCAATGCTTGAAATAGATGGGAAATAACCAACATGTTAACATGCAGCTGCAGTACTTAGTTGTGTAAGAGTAAATGTGGCCTTTTTTCTGCTGCCCTGCTTCAGGCCTGATAGATACAGAGATGTTATTCAGTCGGTGCTTTTCAATAGCTTTGGTGTGTGCGCTGCTGACAGTCAGAGGCTCATAATGATTCTCTTTGTACGACTCTGTGTTGAAGTCATACTTGATGACATACAATGTGCTTTTCTGGGTCAAGCTCAAGGGCCTTAAACTGAGCACCAGGCAGTCTGGATCTAGTTCTAAGCCAGTACGTCTATCTGTCTGGGTGCCTTCACGGTGTGTGTTCTGTCCATCTGCGGGCCTAACACTGGCCTTGCTTTGGCTATACAGTGGTGTGCGATAGCAAGTAGCGGCCATGTGATTGTGTTTGTGGTGGTGAAGTGGTATTGCCTGGAGGAAAGGCCCTGTAAGAGACTTAGGGTTGGGATGGGGGGGGGCTGTAGGTTTGGGATCAGGGGGGCTGTAGGAATGGGATGGAGGCTGTAGGGTTGGGATGAGGGGTGTTGTAGTGTTGGGATGAAGGGAGCTATAGGGTTGGGATTAAGGGGGCTGTAGGACCAGGATGAGGGACTGCAGTCTTGGGAATAAGGGTGTTGTATGTTTGGGATGAGGGGGGGCTATAGGGTTGGGATTAAGGGGGCTGTAGGACCGGGATGAGGGGCTGCAGTCTTGGGAATAAGGGTGTTATAGTGTTGGGATGAGGCGCTGTAGGGTTGGGATGAGGGGGGCTATAGGACTGGGATGAGGGTTTCGGTAGGAGTAACTGTGAACTGCAGAATGATTTAAATGTTCCATATTTCCATGGAAATCAATTCAATGCAATTATATTTACTCTAACTCTTCCCCTTGTAATCGCTCTGGCACTTGCAAATATTTGTTTTGTTTCAGTGCACATTTTCCATCTTATGAAGTGATGTTGTACTTAAATGACGTAATTGTGATATAATACAATCATGAGACTTTCCTATTGCAGACCAGGCAAAATACAAATCAAATCCAAATACCAGCACTCTCACGAGAAACAAATGCCAAACAACATTAAGTCATAACTCCTCTTGTTTGTTCTGTTTGTCCTGCCTGCTGTAAACACGATGTTGGGTTATTCCCTGAGGCATATTCCAAGGATTTATCTAGAAGAATTGATTTTGACTTTGACCACCCTCAGTGATAGGAGCCCCATTGGGCTTTAGCTCTACAATGCTGTTCTTTGAAGTTCCTCAACATAATCAAGCCTAACATTTATTCAACTATATCAAAATAGTTTTTGTATTCCTTGAAGTGGATGCTGAAATTATACATATGTATGAGAGAGATTGAGAAGTGGGGGAGGGAGGAAGATGAATAAAAGAGCATGGTGCATGTCGGGTGGGCCTTGCTGAAAGATACATTTATGTGGATGATTGCAAATCCAGGGCTGTGTGTGTATGCATGACGCCTTGCTCACACCCTCCCTACCCATTCCAAAATATAAAAATCTAATCATATTCTGAAATAGAGGTCTTCAACTGGAATTAAGTTTATACCTTGTCTAGTGCCTTCCGCGTCTTCCACCAGTCTGGAACATTCCGTTATTACTTTGACCTTCATGTAAGGTTGATGAGGTAACGTCTTCTTGTAGTCGCTAACTCACGAGAACAGCTAGATGGAAATAGAAAGAAAAATGCTAATGAAAAGGTTTCATAACACCTTATTTGTGTCACGCCGATTCTGTTTCTTTGCGGTGACTTCAACTGAGCTCCATAGTCAGTGTCTGAGAAACAGAGCTACTTCTCCTTTCACACTGGTTCATCAGTGAACCAATGTCTGATTTCGACAGGACTAACACAAGTAGCCCATGGCAGCATTATGTGTGTGGTCTCGGAGCGACTGTACTCCAGTTCATTACCATGCATGTAACAGTCTTTGTGCATAAGCCAATTCAGAGCTGTAACTCTATAATGGTTGATTGATGTCCCCATGTGGCTTGCAGGACTGCTACAAAGTGGCTGTGTAAAACTTTGCCCTGCAATCTGATGCTATTTTATGACTTTCTCTTTTTTTCACAGCCCTCTATAAAGGAATAATCTGATACGAGGCTAAAAGTGGCAGTTGGAAGATTTCATGTTAGTCTAGCATGGTTCCACATTTTGGGCAGCTAATTTACAGTCTTAAAGTCAGTGGTTCTGCAGATTTCTTGCTCTGATTGAAAATATTTGTTCAGTCAGGGCCGTGATCAATGTAATATGGAGGAAGAAAGGCAGGTGTTAACCCTCTCCCCTGGTGTGGGGTTGCTCTGATGATATGATTTGGTGAAAGGGCAACAGACGTCCTGGATTAGTGGGCAGACAGCACACATAGCTCAACACATGTAATATGGCCTCCGTGTGTTGCATTTACTTGTTTGCCTGCCTTTTACGGACCAGTATTCTCTAAAATATCCCAACATTACATAAAATATGAAACATGATGGACCACATGATTTAGTAGTTTTTTTATCTAGGTATGAGGTTAGGATTACATTTATGATTTAAAATAGGGTTAGGTTTAGGGATATAAGGTTTTTGGGATTAAGGTCAGGATTAGGGTTATTCAGTAAGTATTCAGACCCTAATTTACTTTCATTACATTTTTTGGTGTTAAAGAATTGATTTCCCATCAATCTACAAACAATACCCAATAATGGCAAAGTTTTTTGAAAAAAATGAATTTTTAAAAAAATGTTAATTGAAAAACATAAAAATCTAACGTACATCAATACTCAAAACATTTGCATTGACACTTTCTTACAAATGGAGCTCAGATATATCCTGTGTCCTTTAATCATTCTTGAGATGTCTCTAGAACTTGGCTGTCCAGATTTTGGCAAATTCTATTGATTCAGCATGATTTAGAAAGGAACACACCTGTCTATATAAGGTCCCATGCTGCACACAGCAAAAACAAAGCCTTTAAATCCAAGGAAATCTCCATAGACCTCACAGATTTTGTGACGAATCATAGATCTGGGGAAGGTTATATAAAATTGCTATAGCATGGAAAGTTCCCAGCGGCACAGTGGGCTCCATCATTATGAAATAGAAGAGGTTTAGAACCACCAAGACATTTCCTAGATGTGGCCGTCTGGCCAAACAAAGTAATTGGGCAAGAAGGGCCCTGGTCAGGAAGGTGAATAAGAATCCAATGGCCACTCTATCAGATCTTCAGAGCATCTCTGCAGAGATGGGATATCCTGCCAGAAGGATAACCATCTCTGCCTTACTCCATCAATCAGCCATTTATGGTTGAGTGGCTAGAACAAGTCACTGCTGAGTTAAAGGCTTATGACATACCGACTGCAGGACTCAGAGTGCATGACAAAAAAGATTCTCTGGTCTGATAAGACCCGAATATCGACCAATTTGGCCTGCATGCTAAGTGCTACATCTGGCAAAAACAAGGAACCCCTGATCACCCGGCAAATACCATTCCTACTGTGATGCATGGTAGTAGAGAGGCTTTTTAATGACTTGGACTGGGTCTGGTTAAGATTAAAGGAAGGACAATAAAGTTTTTCCTTGGAGAAAACCTGATCCAGAGTGCACCGGATCTCAGACTGTGGCGAAGAGTTGTCTTTCAGCACAACAAGAATATGGAACAAGCCTTTGAATGTCTTGAGTGACCCAGTCAAAGTCTGGACTTGAGGTTCATTTAACATCTTTTGTCATTATGGGGTATAGTGTGTAAATTACAAATTAAAAAAAGAATTCAATTTAATCAACTCGAAATTAATTCCCAAATAAAAAAAATTACAAATGTGACGGCATCTGAAATTAAGGCTGTCACATTATCTGATTTTCACTACACGATTATCGTGGCTAAAATTACGGTAACAATATTATTGCATTATCTGTAGATTTTTTTTTGTCAGTCAAATATATCTGCAACTTTGTTCAGTGTGTTTTATTCTCTTTTTTGGCAAATTAATTACGCCCAAAATACAAGTGTATGGAGGTGGAGAGAGTATGTAACCATAATTGTACAAATAAAAAAATAAAAGCATACAAAAAGGACAATTAGACTTAATGGACAGTGAAATGGCAACCTGATGAACTGATAAACAAAAGATCCACAAGTGAATTTGCCTAGTGAAGAGGCTACGAAAAGGTTTTACACTGGTGTATGGGTTCAGAATCATAGTTTAAGCAAATGCATTGTGTGTCCATGAATAAGCTATGGTAAAACCAAGAGGAGTTTTTAGAAAAATGCAACATCCTTTCAACCATGTGAATAGACGCATCTTTGCGGATCCCTCCAAGGGGTTCTAGTGGGGTAACGAGTTGATTTCAACACCAGCACCTAGGTCCAATCTCCTTGTTAAAGCACATGCATTGTTGGTCAATCGGTGTCACAAATAAGTACCAGAAAACGGAGAAGATTTTGTTAAAAATATGGATTGGAATATAATATTATCATGTGTATTATTAACATGATATCAATATTTCATTTTTGTAATATCACGGTTATCATCAAAACTGGTATATCCCAACACTCCTAGTTTGAATACCTTCTGAAGGGGCTGGAGGTTAAGGTAATGTTAAGGTTACAGGTTAAGTTAAGGCCTAGGTTTACATGTTTAGGAAAATAGGTTTTTGAATGGAAAAAATATGCAGTCCTGAAAAGTCATGAAAACGTGGTGAGTAGTTTGTGTGTGTTAGGACATATGACTTGTTTTGGATCAACTCAATGCTTTGTCATTAAACGTCTTCTTCGGTTAACTGTATTATGTCCAGGGGAATGGTGAAAAATAACTCCACTACATTGCAGAAATAAATTGAAAATCTCCAATACAGCAGCAAAGGATATACACTAACTGCTTTAAACATCCTTTTGAAATGTCAATCCATGTTCAGGAAGTTGCAGCCTGACATTTCCATAACTGCTGAATTGCAGATTGCATAATAACACTTACAAGGCAGTTACGATTTAAAGTAATAGCCTCGGCTACTCGAAAACCAATTACATTCTGTTATTAATTTGATACCTAAAGTGTGTGTTGAAGTCTGTTAAAAGCAAGCTGATGTCAAACTTTTGGTTCATGAGTGAACCTGATCTTCTCTTCTGGTCAGGTTTGGATAACGATGGAGTTAAATGTACTCAAAGGTATAAAATGACATCAAGTTTCTGGGATTGTGCTTTAAGAAGTTCTTATTATTTAATTTAATCACTTTAACTTTTTAGTGCATCAGCATCAATTTCCAAAGATAAAGACTGAGATAGATGCTTAGTAGAGAAACAGCAGCACACCGAAGACCATGCTTACAACTCTGCTGCTTATTTCCATTTCCAGAACTGTATTTCCCGCTATAAAAAACAGACACTGCTGATTGAAATGTACACAGCTTGTGAGATAAGACAGGAAAACTAAGCACACGCATGTGCGTGCACATTATGTGGCCGTTTGTGAGTTTGTTTGTGCACACAGACACACAAGCGTGCTTGCGTCTTCACAATGTGTGTTTTGGCTTTGGTCTCCTATTGTTAGGCCTTGAGAGGCCTGTGGGGAAGTCCTCTGACAGCAGGGTTTCCAGGGAGTTGTGATAAAGGATGATAAGATATAAAGATGTCCGACTGTTGACGGTCTGTCACCCTTTAAAGAGGAGTAAGAAGTCCCCGCAGACCAGGTCTATTTACAAACCAGGTTCTGCGGGGAGCTGAAATAAAGAAATAAAGGGAAAAAATGAATGCAGCTGAATGGGGGAGAGGGTTCCAGATAGTAAGCAAGCAAGTTTATTCATATAACACAATTCATACATAGAAGCAATACATTGTGCTTTACAGTGAAAATAAAAAGAAAGCAATAGAATCAAAAGAGTCAGATCCATCATCAGCAGATTGTTACATTTACACAGTGGTTATTCCTCTGATAGCACCAGAACTTGCAATTACAAATTGGTAAAAGCTAGCAAGATATAAATTTAATAACAAAAGTAATCAAGAAGAGAAATATAAATTACAGCTTAATAATAAAACATAGAATAAGAAAATAAAAGGAAGCTATACGTAAAAGCTGTAAGACTAAACAGAGCTGTTCTACAAACATAGGAAGCTATTGGGCTCACAGTGTGGTAGTTGATTCCAGTTGTGTACAGCATAACTGCTAAACGCAGCTTCTTCATTTTTAGTTTGGACTCTGGGCTCTACTAGCTGACCTGAGTTCATGGATCTAAAAGCCCTGCTCGGTTTATATTCTTCAAACATATCAGGAATGTATTCGGGGCCTAAACCATTCAGAGATTTATGAACTAGAAGCACCACTTTAAAGTCCATTCTGTAAGTGACCGGAAGCCAATGCAAAGATTTAAGAATGAGTGATGTACACTGGGAAGAGTCAAAACACATGATATAGAAAACACAACTCACTATATGACAACCTGACTAATTTCTTCCTTGTATGTTTTTAATCTCTTTTATTTCAATCCCTTCTGAGCATGTCTCTTTTTTGCTATACATTTCTCACCTCATTCATTTGACAGTTTTGGGTCAAATTCTTTTCTGGGTCATTCTTTATTTGTGTGTATGATTTTTTTTTACATATAATCCGAAAGAAGATGATCTTTTCTGAGTGATTTTTTCCCTCTTTCAGCTGTATTTTCCCTTCTGGCTTGTACATTTGCCCAGCCTCTAGAGAATTGATGGCCTCATCTACTGGAAGCTCAGAGTTGTTCAAGCGTGAGCCAGTATATTCCAGAGAGAACCCAATAACCATCAACTTCCATTGATCTGTACGGTGCCTTCCACTGCAAAAAGTCAAACTTTCCCACTGACAGGCAAAAATGTTAAATGCATATGGCTACATGTTAAAAATAGTGGAACTTGTAACTCAACCATAGCATGTCATGGATGTATTTTTAGATTAGAATAGATTCAACTCTATTGTCGCTGAAAGGTACAAGTACAGTACAACAAAATGCAGTTAGCATCTAACCAGAAGTGCAAATAGAAGAGAGCAGAAAATGTACAAGTATAAAGAATGTACAAGTATGTACAAGTGGAATGTATAGATGTGCAATGAAGGTAAAGGCAAGTACAAATGACACTACTAAATGTGCAAAAAAAGGCTAATTGAAGGTGTAAGGTAGCATGTGCAAATGAAATGCAGGGAAAGCAGCAGTGGGGTTCCCGGGGTAGACATGTACATGTAACAGCTGAAAAACATCCTTATCAGACTGGTAAAGCAGTGTCAGAGTCCAGTAGTATAAGGAGAGGAGTACAGCAAGGTCCCTGAGGGGCAGGTACTCAGCGATGGTCGGGTGGGTACGGTTAGTGTTGGTTACAGAGTTCAGAAGGGTTACAGGTGCTATTTAATATGTAAGTGTAGAGCTACTAAATCCAAACAGAGTTTGGAATTTACTAAATTGCCCATGACAACGACATGATATGCATGCTTTCAGATGGTCACACAGACAAGGCATTCTATAGAAATTCAATAGACACTGATAGCCGGAACAACCATAAGCCATTACAGGTACTTCAAATCATTCAGAGCAGCATCCAGTGAAGCTATATCCAATGACCCTGCAAACAGTTGTTGTTATGAAGCGTAAAAGAGTGTTTCATCATGTGATGATGGTGTTTTTTATAGTCAACTAAGGGTCAGTTATTTGAAGAGATGCTCTTCTTGTGTAAATGACCTTTTCTCAGTGCACTAAAAGCTTGTGACTCAGTCAAAACCCCAGCAACCAAAAACATGTTTTTAAATGTTTTGCTTTTTTTGTATGTGTCACTTCTTTGTCTGTGCGTGTTGTTTGCAAATAATCCATCTGTCTGTTATACAGGCCCCTGTTTAATAAAGTACAATGTGTGTGCCATAGAGAACACTGTATTCAACCTATATGCTGAAATGTCACCTCAATTGGTAATCATCTTTACATTTCAATCACGTTTTGACAATGCAGACTGAAAAGAGTCTAAGATGTTAATCAAGTGAAATGTACTTTAATGTTGTTAATCAATAACTTGGTAGGAGGCCAAGAGTGTACTGTGGCGTGTCTTGATTTGTGATAGGGAAAGTGACTTGAGATATTCTCCTGTCACGTAGATGTGTTTCCTTGACATTGAAGGATGGTAGGGCTCGTTTTCGCTCTGTGGCTTTGTGTGACTGATTAAATCAATGGCCAGACAACTGCTACAGAGCGACTCTAATTAACTAAACACATTACCAGCAAACTCTTTATCTTCCCTCGCCAGCTGCCTGATTGGCTCAGGAACGACGCTCTCTTGTCTCTCAATGCATTAAATTGCCAGGCTTCTTTTTTTCATGGGCTGTAGTAGCCCTCAAGATTCCCTGCTATGGCTGTGTACTGTATGCCCTTTATACATTATATGGATAAATGCACATACTGTTGACAGTTTAAAATGCACAATGCTCTATGTTACTGGTGGACGCCTGGGTCCATAGCATTTTCAAGACAATTGTGCAGTGAAAATGATGGAGTAGTTAAAAGAGCCTTGCCTCTTCACAGACAGTTCCTCCCTGGGGAGTGAGGTGCATCCTGGGTTGATAGAGGCGAGACGGGCCGAATAGAGGAGATCCAAAGAGCAGAGGGCTGGTATCAGCTGGATGTTTGGGTCACAGACAAGGTCCCATGGGGAGAGAGGAGTGGAGCAGAAGTCCCTTGTGGCTGAAAGGAAGGCCTAAATGGGAAATGTCCAGAGGAGCTCAGATGATAAACATCTAGGTGTCTCTATTTAGTGCAGAACCACAACATCAGTCATTTATATCCTGTTAATATAGATGTCACTTATGGGAATCTTAATGAAATCCTAAAAGGTGTATGAAAAAATACAGAAAATTGTATGCACTCAATACTGTTAGTCACACTGGATAGGACTATCTGCTAAATCACTTACTGTGATTGTTAAAGACTTAACCAGAAACAAAAATATTTAGATAAACATTAAAAGAGACATTATCATTGCAATATGTTGTAAGAATTGTCTTAACCAATAAGAATGAGTAATTAAGTAGGGAACACAAAAACATACAGAAGGTTCCCACGTAGGAATAATTCCAAGTCATTTATTTTAAATGCCAAGAAAGGGCTTATGTGGCCTGTTACATTGTATCATCCATCAAGGTCAGTTGTCTCAGAGTGTTTTTATGAAGTCCAGTCTCATATGGAGGATGAGCAGAGCTCACTTTTCTGATTCCTCTCAGAGCATGAAGCATAACATTTTCCATCATATTGCTACGGAAACCCCCATATCTCTCCGTTCCATTCTGAGATGAATCAAAAAGCAGATCTGAACCAGCTGTCAAATGCATAAACTGGCTATATGTGCTTAATATTGTGGTATATATCAATAGGCAAAAGTGGACAAGCATTCCAGGCTTTGTTTTGAGATGCATGTGAACTGCAAAAAGACAAACAGGATTTCTCCACCAGAAACAGTACTGCCCTATTAATGTATTAATATATTATATTCATGTATTTATATTTTACATATATTTCTTTTAACTAAAGTACTTACTATCCAAATAAATGGCCTTAGTTTGAATATTGGGTACCTATAAGATTTTTGCATAGTACTGTATATCTACAAAACTTTGTCTAGCAGATTCATACATAGACGAATAGGAATCCATTCTAGATGAACGGTACGTCTTCACATAATGTTTCCACCTAGAACTAGGTTGGAATCTGCATTCTGTAGGACTCAAGGACTGCAACATTCTGTAGGACTCCAACATTCTGTAGGACTAACATTCTGCAGGATTCCAACATTTTGTAGGACTCCAAAATTTTGTAGGACTCCAACATTCTGTAGGACTCTAGGACTCCAACATTCTGTATGACTAACATTCTGTAGGACCCTAACATTCTGTAGGACTCCAACATTCTGAGGACTCCAGGACTCTAATAGTCTGTAGTACTCCAATATTCTGTAGGACTCCAACATTCTGTAGGACTCCAACATTTTGTAGGACTCCAACATTCTAATGACTCCAACATTCTGTAAGACTCCAACATTCTGTAGGACTAACATTCTGTAAGACTCCAACATTCTGTAGGACTAACATTCTGTAGGACTCCAACATTTTATAGGACTCCAACATTCTGAGGACTCTGGGACACTAACATTCTGTAGGACTCCAATATTCTGTAAGACTCCAACATTTTGTGGGACTCCAACATTCTGAGGACTCGGGGACTCTAACATTCTGTAGGACTCCAACATTCTGTAGGAATAACATTCTGTAGAACTCCAACATTTTGTAGGACTCCAACATTGTGTAGGACTCCAACATTCTGTAGGACTCCAACATTATGTAAGACTAACATTATGTAGAACTCCAACATTTTGTAGGACTCCAACATTCTGAGGACTCCAATATTCTGTAGGACTCCAACATTCTGTAGGACTCCAACATTCTGTAGGATTTAACATTTTGTAGGACTACAACATTCTGTAAGACTAACATTCTGTAAGACTCCAACATTCTGTAGGACTCCAAAATTCTGTAGGACTCCAACATTCTAAGGACTCAAGCATTCTTTAGGTCTCCAACATTCTGTAGGACTCGAACATTCTGTAGGACTCCAACATTCTGTATGACTAACATTCTGTAGGACTCCAGCATTGTGCCTAAAAGGTAACATGGGTTCAACCCCATTAATAATTTAGCGTACCAAACAGTGGATTTAAGCAAGTCCAATGTTTTGTCTTGGTCACAGATTGATTTATTCTGATTCATCTCCCTCAAGATTGATAGATTGACTCACATTGACACTCCGAATGCAAATGGAATCAATAGTAAAACATAAATAGCCTGTATTAATGATGTGAAGACTTATTTATCCGGGGTGATAAGGTTCTCACTTTTGAGAAAAAGACAAGAATAGGTGACTTCAACCTCCCAATGATCGCTTTTGACTTTTTCCTGATGCTTTTGTCTTTTGACCTAGGCCTTTGACCTATCTCTTCCTGCTCTGTGGGTAAGTGAGCCATTGTGAGCTCACAGAACAGGGCTGCAGGCAGTTCCTCCACAAAAATGGAGGAACTTTCACTACCTTCTCTTCCTCCAACTATTTCTTGAGCTATTTTCTATCACTCCTAATCATCTACATGTTAATCATTTTTGACCGCTAACTCCAGATAAAATCTTGCAACTATGTATGTTTGCCCCTCCACAAGAAACGCACATAGACATAAGAAAATACAGAGCCATATGCCTTTTGGCTTTCCTTTCAAATATTTCTTTTTAAAAGTGTAGTCTCATACCAACTGTCCTGTTCCTCTCAGAAGAATCTCCCTGACCCTAACCAGTCAGGCTTGAAGGTGGATAATTTAACTAATGTTGTGCTGCTCAAGCAAAATCTCTAGTCTCTGTTATCATCCTTCTAACTCTATCCTCTGCTTATGTATCATAAATCTCTCCCCCCTCTGCGCATCTTAGCTTGTTTGCTTGTTGTTTAGCTTGTTAGCCCATTCTAAATCCTATTCTCTCTTTGCAGGAAGTCAATGGCCCAGTGATCTGGGAACCTTACTATGATATGTATTGTAACATTACATAACTTTACATTAGAATTAGCTAAATGTACAGTATCTTCTGGTCATTGATTACCGATTGGCTTGAGGAGGTTATCATGTTTCTTTGTGACCTGGATGGGGGAGAGGAAGTGTGTATCTTTTCCATTTGACAACAGAAATCATTTCTGCTGCAGCTATATTATGGACATTTTCCGATAAGTTATTCTACTGAATTAAGTGTTTATCCCAACGAGCTATCTGAAAATGAATGAATGAATGAATACACCATCTATCAACACACATTTCAAATGGTGTATTAAATGTGCTAATGTTTATTTCTGGCATTTTCTAACAGGATTATGGCTGCTACATGGATCTCACAACCACCCTCATCTCTCTTTCAAAGGACTGCTAATCCAGTCCTGTGCTCAATATCTCTATTGCCTATTGAAATAAATTCCAGTCTGTCAGGTCTTTAATTCAATTAACACCATCCGAGCAACTGATCAAGATGATAGATATGCTTTCACTTCATGCAGCATTTCATTCTGATCCCCTCCCTTCAACCCTTTCTTTGGGACTGACGGTTGGGGTAGATTTGCCTTCAATCAAAGTAAATGCATGTGAGTTACTTTAAATGTGAGTACAAATTGAGAGATTGTTATGAAGGTGAGCTGCCTGGGTATACAATCATCAGGATATTCGAATACGCGCCTCAGATGTCAACGCCTATTTTCAGGCTGACAGAAATGTGTGTAGGGGAAATGGCTTTAACAGCTACACCAGAGCGTTCATTTTCAGTCATGTAGATCACACTCTTGCCTCCCTCTCTCCATCCATCTTCCTCACTCATTCTTTCTTTTTCCCAGCATACCCATTTTTCTCTTACTTTTGTTGAATTTATTACTCTCCATGTTCTTATATATTCGCAAATCCGGCCTCTCCGTCATGCTAAGAAACAGGAGAAGGGGAAATGTATTTGGATCGGAGTGCTTGGCAACGGACAACCTCAATATTGGCTTGGTGGCTGAATCCCAACTCCCATCTTCATTGGCTTGTGGCATCTGTTGTTGAGTTACTGTAGCGGGTTTATGGGCAGCATGCTCCACAGATGTCCCACATCTTATCAGATTTCCATTGAATCTGGAATAAATTCAAATTCAGATTTAGACACTGATATTTTACATGCTTGATTTTTTTTAGGGTTTTCTTCTGCTTCAGTCACATATATATGATTTTAAGTGAAGTTCATATCAACAGTACCTTTAAAAATATATATCAAGGGGAAAATACAGGTTTAACACTGGAGATTGTATAGGGTTTAATACTTTTTTTATTTGGGCAAATCAAGTTTGACTTCAATTGGAAATGACAATTTTTACAAGCCTTAAATACACCACGAGTTTGGGTTTTCTGCTGTGCAACAAAAGAATGATCAAATCAAGGTACACCATCTGTGTGGATTAGGAACGAGAGTGAACCGATTGAAGGGCTGAGGGTCCCAAAAGGCTAGATGTCTCCTCTCCCATTCTCTCTGTGTTGCTCCCCACCTCTCTGCCCCCCCCCCCCCCCCCCCCCCCCCCCCCCCATCTACGGACGGGTGTTCCAGCCACTTCATGATTTATGGAGACAATCACCATCCCAGAGGCAGGAGCTGTGGCGGAGAGTCCATGGGGGGGTTGTAGAATGGAAGGTGGCATGTTAGTTGAAGGAGTGTCATCGTAATCCAACAGTGGTGGCCAGCTTTGACAATCAGCAGCAGCAGTTTCCAGTATCAACATGAATAGGCCCTAGATTGCAGTGATTTGGCCCAGCAGGTTTGTATGATCCTCCTATTTAATCAGGCATAACCGAACCAGACAAAATAGATTATAATTGAGAGACTGGAAACTCCACCTGCAGTCCCTGCATTCCCTTTTTACTTTCTGTGCCAGATGTAATTAGGGATTGGAGGAGTTGACTTTACCCTGACAGTATGCTGTTACATAGTTCCCGAAGAGCAAGGCAGCTGTTATTCAACGACTTCCTCACCCTGCAACCAAAGTTCACTACCTACCCACCTAGAACGTGTACCTGAAAATCATCGCATTTGTAAAGTGGACCGCGGGTCCTTGCTTCTTTCTCCTTGCTTCTTTCATCCACCTCTTGCTCCTTTTCCTCAGGATAGCACTGAGTGAGCCTCGGTCCTGGTAAATACTCTTGTGATTTTAATCAGAGGCAGTCCGCTGCATTCTGATTGGATCTGAGCCGATGACTCACTCTCTGAGAGGCTGGGGAAAGGATGAGGGGGAAGAGGTGGGAGTAGCTTTCTCTCTTTTTCAGAGAGAGCCAGCTTGCCTAGCTTTCTTCACTCATAGAAATCTCAAAAGACACTCACATGCCTGTCATCTAAAGGACATCATCCCACCCTAAAGGTGCTGATCGGGCTTGGTCCTCCTCTCCTTTGCTGCCTTTGCCTTTGAGCAGCCTTGAGGAGAGGCACAGAGCCTGCAGGGACAGGAAAAAGAGAAGAAAGAGCGAGAAAGAGAGTGAGAGAGAAAGAGAGAGCAAAAGAGAGTGAGAGAGAACGAGAAAGAGAGAGACTTGAGCTTGTGACAGAGCTTGTAGCTTGCTGTTTTTCAACCAGAGGCTGAGCAGAGTTAGTGCTTTCTTCAGTGATTCACAGGGAGACAGACAGATCAGTGAGCTGTGAACAGTACAGCTCAGTACCTCTGCCTCATTGCTGACATGGTCACATCGTAAGTGAAAAAAGAGTTTCTTCTGTCCACGACCTCTCCACGGCTACGGCCACTACTCCGGAACACAGCATCCACAGACACAGGTAAGCCGGTCTGCTTTTCAGTTTTGAAGAGAGAAACTGAAACAGAGATTTGATTCTGTTGAACTGTCTTCTGATGACCGGTTTTGGGAACATCAGTCTGTCTTTTATAATTATGATAATACAACATAATTGAATTGAGAGAGAGATGGGAGGGGAAATCATGTATGGCATGTATCGTTTTACAGTTTGTTGCCCTCGTAAACTTGAATAATTGATATCAGGTATAGATTGTTTGTTTGTCGTCACTCTCTATTGGCTGTTTTCATTAGTCTGGGTTGAGAGAATGTGACACCTCAGTTTTTTTGGTGAGTCTGATGACTCAGAAAGATGCTGTTGTAAGATGTTGTTTGTAAGCCTGAACCGAAGATATCAGCAAAGCATTGAGTGGAAAGTGCGGTCTGATAGGATTTTGAGGGTGTATCCATTATAAACTGCAACAGACTGCGTGTGAATTTGTGCCTGTGCGTATGAGTGTAGGTGTGTCAGAGGCTGTGTTTATGTTAGAGTGCGTCTGCGTGTGCATCCTATTTACTTTCTGACTGACAAGCGAAACAGTCCCCTGGGATTGGGGAAAGAGTTGTTACGTACGCATCTCCTCTTACAAACCTGAGTGACGGAGCGCATTACGGCGTGCGCACACGTGTGCGCTCGTGCTTGTGCACGTGCCTGTGTTTGTGCGTTCCAGAAGAAAGAGGGAGTGAGAAAGAGTGAAAAAGAGCAAGAGAGAGAAAGAGAGGGAGTGTGGGTGTAGGAACGACTTGGCATAGCATTGTTATCTGACTCCGCTCAGGAGAAATAAAACACAAAAACGCCAACTCCTTCTTGGCTGCTTCGATTTCAACTACAACTAGCTGACAGAATGTAAATATCTACATAGCTGGGCTACTGTATTTTACAGCTGTCCAGACAGCTTGCTATTGTATCTATAACACAAGGTCTGTATAGCAGTCTCTCTGGTCTGATGTGTGAGGGACTGTGGGTCCATCATCTCGTCACTACTATATGGAGACAAATCTATCCTTGGGACTGTCGCCAGGGAAAAACAGGGAGAGGCAGTTCATTGCCCACGACATAGTTGATAAATCCCTCCTAATGCTATCGACAGCCCAAGGCTGTAATCTATGCCATATAAATGGCTATGGCTTTAAGCCAGCATGTGATATATGTTCATTAGATATCTGTTCTGTGTGTTAACCACTTGTAGATTCTTCTTTTGTTTCTCTGCTTCAGGATTTTTTTTCATTAGCTGCTGTCTATTGCTGCTGGCAAGATCTGAATGTTTTAAAGCATATTATAGACAATTTATTCAGTTATAAATGCCTCATGTTAGTATGTAAACATACACGGAGAGCAAAATTTGTTTGGACAGCTAGAGAAGAACGCTTTGTTTCATTGTAGATTCCTGTGTACTGTACATAAAGTACATATTTCAAAGACTTTCTGAGAATCTGATTCGAGAGTGCTCATGCTACAACAGAGTTCTGGATAGCATGGGAATCCATGACAACTAGGCAATACTTTCTGAGCCATTACGGCAAGAACGTCCTGGGTGTCGCTTGCCGAAATTACTGCTGCGTCGGCCTCCCGCTGTCAGTCAGTCAGTCAGTCAGTCTGTCAGACCATCACACCATCCGTCAGTCTACGTGATGTACAGAGACTGATACGTAATCTCCCCGATGACCCTTTCATATCCCTCCATCTCTCTCCCACTGTGACTGAAGTGCTATCTCTCCACCAGCCCCCACCCCAGCTCCGTCGCCACAGAAACGGACGGTTCTGGAAGGGTGGTGGGTGGTAGAAGACTCAGAGCTGCTGAATGCCTCATGCAGACCATGTACTGTAGATCTCTGCATCTGTTCTGCCATTCGTTTGGTTAGTGGTTGGGGCTGACAGCTCCTAGCTGGTTGCGGGTCGATTTCTACCTGGGGTCACCGTTGTTTACTACATTTTGTCCATAAAGTGCTTTGGATTCCAGAATCATATTTTTACCAGTAATCTGATGTGGCTAATGTAATAGCCTCACTTCCCACAGCCTCACACAAGGTTTCGAACCAGCGATCCTCAGAACACATTGACACATGTCATCCTAACACATACCAATGCCACACATAATCCACAGCCCTGGCAGGGCAAGGGAAACAACTTCTTCAACATCTCACAACGAATGATGTAACCAAATGAAATGCTATCAGCGCTGACTGCTAACTGGCTAGCCATTTCTCATCGCCATCACTTGCTTGGATGCTGGAGGGGTAATGTCTTGTTTATGTTTCAGGACATATACTGTATGTCTGTGTGTGTGTGTGTGTGTGTGTGTGTGTGTGTGCGTGCGTGTGTCACAAGCAGCAGGTGTCAGGGCTTCAGCTCTCTGCCCAAAAAATGCTATTTACTAACACCATTTGTAGCCCACATACATAGACAGGCTGCACATGGCCTTCAGAATGCAGGCATATATAAGTAAAAAAAACAAGGAGCTAGCAAGGTAATGCTCCATGTCAGATATCATGGGCAGCCAAGCTGTGTGGAGAAGAAAGGGCTATTTAGATAGTCCATGTCCAAACCCTATTTCAATACAAATTTGATTTGCGGATTCAAATAAAACATTCCGGGTGTGGGTATTCACGAATTATTGATGTTATGTTCTATGAACAACTTAATAATGGATATTGCTCGACCTTTCTGTCCTGCAGATGATTGGAGGCTCAGTGTGAATTATGGATAGATGAGGATCCAGTTATGGGGGGACACCATACTGCAGAGACGCTATGCCAGGCTAATGTGTTTGTGGTGCTATGGAACGGACCTGGCCACTTAGAAAGAAAGAAACACTGCAAGCCCAGGATTCCAGTATAATTTATGTAATTTCAATCACTTTCAAAGACAGGTGCATATATTTTTGGGATGTCATTCATTTAAAAATACAAGTAGCTTAATGTCGATAATAATTTTTGACAATACATTTGGACACTAATTGACTTAAGTGACTTAAATGCACTCTCATTCAGTGGAAACCAGGTACTTGAAAATAATTTTAAACACTTCCAGTACTTGAAAATGCTCAAATAAACAGAAAATACGTATTTAAAGCCCTGAAATAAACATGAAGCACACACATGAAACTGGAAGCACACACATGCCAATTAACACGGTAGCAGTGTGTCACTGGTGGGAAGAGCTAGAGTACAAGTATAACCTGGTTAAGGCCTGTCAATCAAAGAGACGCTTACTAGAACACTGTCCCCTCAAAAACATACATACACACAACACAGATCTGAATATTCTGTAGTCATTATCTTTCTTGTTTTCTACATAAAGTAATGGAATGCTATGTAGACAACCTTGGCTCTCAGTTTTTTCCATTCCGTAGGCCTATAGGTTATCCAGATGGTTTAAATTTAATGTGAACAGTATTATACACAAATCCATCTATAGCACATGTAACACCTCATTGATTACCACAGTAATATTGCACTAGTGTCTAAATGTTGGTAATTTTATCTACATACACGTCATTCCATTGACTCTGTTGAACATCTGACATTTCATCATTCATTATTACTTATTTCATAATGAACTATTGCCCTTGAGGAATAAGATTACCAGCTGAATGCTGAAACATGCTTAATGATGCTGGCAGCTAGTGTAAGACTGACACTACTACCACTAATCTTGTTACATGTTTACTTCTTATATACTTATTTATTTTAAATTCTGTTGTATTACTAATGGCCGTACTGTTGTAATGAATGATTACAAATTAATCCCAATTCAAAATATGAACACTGTCATGTCCTGGCTATGCCCCTAGCCATCTTTGCGCTGGCTGGGGCCATAGCCAGGACATGGCCTAAATAGGTGGCTCTAGCCACCTCTATGTGCTTTGGTTTCCCCAATTGGAGGCAGGTGTTCGTTATTGCCTCCAATTGGGGAACCTACTTATGTTGAATGTTTGTGCACGTAGTTGTGGTTTATTTTG
>JACXGJ010012020.1:0-18701 GCA_016801105.1 Esox niger | reverse complement strand
ATTAACAGTGTATTTCTCTCTTCACTTAGGTAGCTATTAAGTACATCCCAAAGTGTGAATCGGACGAGTACCTCACAGTCGTAAGTAGAGTCTGAGTAATTTTAATCAGTGAAACTGTACAAGCATAAGTACTGTCATGTAATTATAATTTAGAGCACCAGCCTGCCTAGCGAACATATATACAGTCAGACCAATATATTAATGCTTTGCGCTAAAGGCGTTACATTTGTGTTATTCAACCTCCCATTTAGCCTGGAACCATCTGCAGTCATCTGGAGGTCGTTCTGATGCACTTGGTGAGCCAGCCCCCAGTCTGTGAGAACGTGGTGGAGCTCTTGGATTGGTATGATCTTTCCCAAATGATCATCCTTGTCCTTGAGCGTCCTACACCCTGCATGGACCTGTCTGAATACTGCATGGCTATGGGAGGGAAGCTGGACCAGGCTGTAGCGAGGGACATCATGCACCAGGTGGTTGTCGCCACCCAACACTGCCAGAACCGTGGCGTCTTCCATCGCGACATCAAAATGGAGAACCTGCTGGTGCAGACGGACACTATGAAAGTCAAGCTCATCGACTTTGGCTGTGGAGATCAACTGAGAGCTCAGTCTTACCGGGAGCTTGCAGGTGAGGAGAGTCAAAGCCTGAATTCAGTTTTCTTACAGTATCTTGATTTTGTTCCATCCAACTCAATGTCTATGTCTCTCCCTCAGGTACTCCTGAGTACATCGCCCCTGAATGGTTTCTGGAAGGAAAGAACCGAGGGATCGAAGCCACTGTCTGGTCCCTTGGTGTTCTTCTTTTTGGAATGGTCAACGTAAGCTGCCCTTTATGGAGGACTCTGAGATTGTGAAAGGGTGCATGCGCTTCAATAGAGGAATCTCCAAAGGTACTAAGATACTCGGTGAATAGAAATGAGTGCTGTCAAACATTTAATATAATTCATTATTTGCATAATCTTCTGTAGTAAATCACAATTAATTCAGTGTTTTTTGCCCTTCAAACACACCTTTGTGACTTGGCATGTTATAGACGTAGTGTTTTATTGTGAACTATGCGCAGAGGTTCACTTGGAATTCAATGAATGCATATTGTCACAGCCCTTAAAAGCCCCTAATTTATCAGAATAACTGTCAGCATCTATATGTAGCCAATGTAAAGCTAAGCCGAAGGTTGCTGGTCTATGATCCCATAGTTATGTAATCTCATACCATTGTTCTTGATTATGGTCCCAAATACAATAACTGCTATGTTTGGCTAATGTACAAAACACATATAAGCCCCTCTTATCTAGAGAACTTCATTATTTGATCTAACACTCAATCACACCTAAGGATTTCAAGGTATTGTCCTTTCATGTTCAGGCTGAAATGTTGTTAGAATGGGGTCAGGAAGGGGGCATGTAAAGAGTATTTTTGCTGGTGGATGGGTAGGCACAAACAAGTACTTGTATTTATTAAATTATTCCCAAATTCAATGAAACGCTTAAGGCAATATCATGAGGTGACTAAACATTTACCAGGGGAGATCTGAAATTTATGCGGGGGAGGAATTTTTTCCTAATTCCGCTATAGCAATATGTTTATATGGAAACGTGATTGGCGATGACAAAAAAAGAATGTAAGTAATAATTTAAGAATTGTAAATTATTTGCAGGCGTTAGCTCGTTAACTTTAACAGCCTTAATTTATGTTTTTACTCTATACCATACAAAAATTATGAGTTCATTATGTAAAATATATAGATTACCAATAAAGTAGTTTCTGTGCCATTTATAAATGGGTTGGCCATGCATTTCTAAATGATGTTCCTACATTTGTCAGGAAATGCATCGTTATGCAAAAGTTTTATTCCCATTATTGATCCATATGGGTATGATCGTTCATACAGAATCTCTCCAGATCCCCCATATTCAAGGAATGATTTAAAAGCTGTAGATAGCATTTTGTTTTATATTTAAGTGTGATATCTCCATACTATTCCCATAACAAAGAAATTCCTGTTTTTTCATAGAATGCAGGAATTTGGTCCATTTGTGCCTTATGAGAGATCCACGCAAAAGACCCAACCTGGAGCAGATCCTCTCTCACAGCTGGATGTCAGACTTGTCATAACTTGACCCAAAGTCAAATAATCATTAGATGTAAGTGTCCTCTGCTAATGGTAGACATTCATAACTGGTAGTCAAGAAGCAATGTAATCTTACTGATCAAAGCAAAACTTTTAGAAATGATTCTCCATTTTCCATTATTTTCCACTTTCTAACTTTTTTTACAGGATCTCCAGCAACTTTACATCTTGTTTGGAAAATCAGACCCACCTCCAACGGGATAAAGTAGGGATAGCATCACATTTGATCTTCTGCAATCAACTGGGAAGGATGACTGAAACTCAAAGCAGCTCTACAAGGAACACTTTGGTGGAACCTGAAGGGAAACTCCAATTCTATATAGGAAAATATCTTCACTAGATACCTCAGAGTTCTGCTCCTCTTTTGGTAAAAGAGCTTGAAGAGGAGAATGTAACAGGGATGACGCTTGAAGACTTTGGATTTCATTCTACCCCTTTACAACCTACCTTCGCTTTTTGACTGAAGTCAACAGAGAGGATACAGAACCTGGCCATGAAAAAAAAACGTAATGTTTCCACAGACTACACTAAAGAACAACAGTTTTTACATTTGGACTCTTAATATGTTCACCCGGCACAGCCAGAAGAGGACTGGTCACCCCTCAGAGCCTGGTTCCTTTCTAGGTCTCTTCCTAAATTTGGCCCTCTTAGGGAGTTTTTCCTAGCCACTGAAGTTCATCACTGTTGTTGTTTGCTCCTTGGGGTTTAAGGCTGGGTGTTTTGTGAAAGCACTTTGTGACAACCGCTTATGTAAAAAGGGCTTCATAAAATAAATTTGATTGATTTTATAACATGATCATTCTGCTGCCGAGCACTCAACTATTGTGGACCTCCAGCACAGGCGGTGTCTGTGCAGGGCATGCGGAATCATCAGAGACCCTTCACCTCCATGCTGCTATCCCTACATTTCAATTTGCCTACACTGCACTTTTAGAATTGCCCTCTTCTATTTGCACTGCTGGTTTGATGCTAACTGCATTTGATTGTAATGTTCTCGATTACAATAAACTAAACTGTTCGATTACAATAAAGTTTAATCCAATTTTAAGACAATTAATGAAGCATCTGAATTTCTTATGTACCATTGTATGTTTTTTATTAAATGTTTTCTATATATAGCTAACTACAATACTGCACTAAAAAGGCAAAATACCTTAACTCGCCAGAGTGTAAAACTGAGAAAAATGATCCAAAGGAATGGCAGGCAGAATATTGGAAATGTGGCAATTCATTGTTCTTTTTACCAAGATATCTACATAAAAATCTTGAGCTCAATCTTGACATTTCACCATGATTCGGAAGTTAATGTACTCTGTCTTTGCATTGCCTGCAAAATAATGCGTAAAGCCAAGTGAAAAGGCATCAACTAACATTTGATTTCGCACTTAGTTACTGATCATCTATATAAAATCTGTATAATGTATAACATTTTATTGTATTTTACCAGACCGCGTAAGCAGAGCCGGCTAAGAGCGAATATCTCTTAGTGACTGACTGACTAAATAGCGTAGTATTTAGCGAAGCGGACCTGCAAACTATAGGTCCCGTGTTTGGATCTCCACACAGGTAAAGAAATTACGCATTATGAATAATGCAATTTAGTAAACTTCACTGACTAAAAGTCTGAAATAAAACAGTTTACAACAGAGGTGGCACCACAAGTCCAAACGTGGTGGGGCAAAATTTGGGGCATTTCTCAGGGACCAGACCATTTTTCCTTAACTTGTGAGGTAAACTTGTGTCCTTATATGCATAGTTGACAAAAGATCATTGTAAACATTCACATGCATTTGAGTATCTCAGTAGACACTTACCCAGATGGACAAGGCATGTAACAATTATAGATAATTATAAAATATATCCAGTTATTATATTGATGAACAGCTCACTTGAAAAGGGTGTTAATAAAATTATATTCCCATTCCATACATCAGCCTTTTGAATCTAGTAACTATGTATTGCACTCTTCTTACTAACTCTCTCCTACTAGTTTCTATCGCTAGGGGTCTCCAAGGTGGCTTATCACGTTTGCTGTCAGCGTTTTGTTGGCGCTAGAATTTCATTAGCTACTTATCCTAGTGCATTAGTCGTCTTCCATCTGTTATGTTTGGACAAAATAATGTATATTTTCCATGTAGACGACTGGAATTTTTGCTTTCTAGGTTTTGAAAGTTTTTACAAAATAAAAACCCCGCCTCACCCGTCTCAATTTAACAAACTAACTTTGTGTCTTTCGCCTTGGGTAGCAGCTGTTGATTGTTAAATCTGTATTCGTCTTTTTCCTGTGGCAAACATGTGATCAGTGAGCTTAAAATACTACTACTAAGTACTAAATACTACTAATGTAAGACTACTTAATACTGGCTACTATATCTAACAATGGCAGTTTTGACAGTTATGGATATGATCATTCTATTGTGACAAGTTAAGGGAGTTTGAATAACTTTGTTTTTGTACTAATACATTTTCCACAGATTGTACTAATACATTTTCCTTCAGTTGACAAAAAGGCAGGCGATAGCGGAGCGTGAGCAAAAGAAGTAGCTAGTAACCATGTGCAATGACTCTATTCTAACGATTACCTACGTAACTAAGCAATGAGTTGTTGAGAGGCGTAGTCGACGCTCTGCCTCGCGGGATGAGTTGGCTGTAGCTAGAAGATCACGGTGACTGACAGGTGCATTCAACTGTTGCAGTCAGCGTTTGAGGTAGTGCATTATCTTCAACAAAGTAAACGAGCTGACATTTGGAAACTGTTTTATCAACTTGTTAAGTTGCAAGATAATAGATAATAATTCGTTGCATGTTTAATAGTAGATACGTTGAATGCCCTTTAATCCGCTGCTTTGGAAGTGATGAGGCGACGCCACACCACCTTGAAAAGTCCTGGTACTAATGCCAGCTCGCCACGCATTTGCCAGCGACTGGTCTACGGTTATTATGCGACTGCTTCTGGAGAATTTCCGAAGTATGCGTCCGTGCATGCGTTTTCAGTCAGGATAGACTAGCACATTTGTTGGCTACAACATACAGTAGACATGTTTTTGTAAGCCTTAAATAAAGCTGTATACGGTTATATTGTGACTTTTTCTGGCATGGAAAAGTACATCTTCAGTCTCGCGAGAAATTGCTCAAGTCTTGTGAATATCCCTAGAAAGTTGGTAGATACTCGTAAGCCTATTACTGGCTAATACGCTGGTAAAACGGTCAGTTGCAAAAGCTATATATTTCATAGAAGCTATGTTGGAGGTCAATTTAATAAGAAACTTTTGTCAGTTTAACACAATACTCAATGGTGTCTAGCGATTGTTGAAGCGTGTAATGCCGTGGCGTAGTGGTTAAAGACAGTACTTTTCACGTGGATGACCTTAAGTTGTCATCTACTGAGAGAAACTACATTTATTTTTTTCTGTGGGTCGCAATTAAACAACGGTTATACTGTAAAAAATATATTTCTTATCACAAAACATTTTTATGTGTAACACAATTATTGGCACTACTTCATTTTATATTTTGTACGATAGCCTTTTTTCAAGATAACACGTCTGATTCTTCTATAATGCATAATGAGTTTGGAGACAACATGGCAAGGGATTCATGACCGTTCCTTTATACAGAATTATCCTTGATTATAAAAGATTCTGACAAAGAAAGTTTAAAAGCTGTAGATAGCATTTTGTTCTATATTTAGTTGTGATATATCTCCATACTATTCCTATAACAAAGAAATTACTGTTTTTTTCGGTGGTTAACGACACCCTTCCACGTGGGCGAGCCGGGTTTGAATCTTGAGAGAGCAACACTTTATATTGCGGCCGGCTGAACTAAGCTTGCCTGGTTTCTTGTTTTAATTTACATTAGTAGTTGTCACAAAGTGCTTTTACAAAACACTGAGCCTCAAACCCCAAGGAGCAAGCAACAACATTGTTGAAGCACAGTGGCTAGGAACAACTCCCTAAAAGGGTCTGACATTTATGAAGAATTGAAAATTGAATGAATGAATGTCTTCATGAATTCATTTTACCTGTTTTAGTCATGTAAAATCTACTAAAGTTAGCTCTAACGATGCATGAGTTACTATAGTGGAATAACTAACAGCTTGAAGACTGCAACTTTACATGCATACATGACACAGGATAAGCTAAAATACTTATAAACTGTTATTGGGCGACAAAAACAGGAAACAATGCATATGTTTTTGTGACAAGATTGAGTAAACACAACAGCAGATTTGCCTAAATACGTATACATTTTAGCACTCTACCTTAGCAACAACATAGGGCAGAATATTAGCTGCCAATAGGATGGGGCAACACGTAGACAAAGTACTAACAACACATATAAGAATGCAGCACACTAGGGAGGGGGGCTTTTCTTATTTTTTAGATTCTGTATTCTCTTTTTGCTTTGCTTCTTTCTTCTTGATAGGGAGGCATCGCTAACTATAAAGGCTCGTCGGGGTTACTCTTTTATTCTCACCATCTTCCATTAAAATAGTTGAATGTGATACAATAATTAGCTGTGGAAAATGGGTGGTGATGATTCAGCTAAGCTGGAACAGAATGGTTAGCATTGTACAGTAGTTGGATACAAAGCTAGTTGACTGTTGTAGTAAGCTATCTGCTTAATTAGTTTTGAAGGTGTTGTAGCCACTTGAATGATTTAGTAGGTTATCAAATTTAGCTTGCTCAATGTAGATTTGACATTCTAAATAATATAACATTTGATAAATCATAAATGTTTTGACTAGTTCCCTTCGGTCATGCAATGTGCCACTCGGTTCCACGTATCTCTTTCATTGGCTCCGTTGACAATTAATGATTTCCGAGGCAAGTTTAATGTATTTGGTTGACATCAGGAATTATGCCTCGATCACACTTATAGTGTCAAAGCAGAAAGGCTGCAGAACCATTTTGTGGGCCCAGTAGACCAGCGTAAGGTCTGATGATTGGCCTGAGGATTTCATCCCGGTACCTAATAGCAGTCAGAGTCGTTTGCTAGCAAGTGGTGGTCTATGCGACCCTCCAAGGATATGCCTCCCCAAATCATTACTGACCCACCATCAAACTGGTCATGTTGGATGATATTGCAGGCAACATTATGTTCACCATGGGGTCTCCAGACTCATCCACATCTGTCATATGCTCAGAGTGAACCTGCTTTCATCTATGAAGAGAACAGGATGCCAATGGCGGACTTGTTAATTCTGGTGTTCTCTGGCGAATTCCAATCGAGCTGCACAGTGCTGGGCTGGGAACACAGTTTGGTCAGGAACATTCACACCAGTAGCCCACTGGCAGTGCTCCCCCTTGTTCCTCCTCGCACAAGGGAGCAGATATTTGTCCTGCTGGTTTGATGCTTTTCTATGGCCCTGTCCAGCTCTCCTCGTGTAATGGCCCGGCTCCTGGTATCTCTTCCATGTACTTGACACTACAGAGAGACACAGCAAACCTTGCGACCTGAATAGGTTGCAGGTACCACCTCATGCTACCAGTTGTGACATGGACACAGCAAAACTAGAGAACAATCAGTCAGGATAAGGAGAGGGCAATTGTCTGTGGCAACACCCCTGCTAAACCATCCTCTTTTGGGGATTGTCTTATTGTTGCCTCTCCAGTGACAAAGAATAAAAAAATACACTTGCTTGGCTTGCTTTTCCTTAGACACTCATGCCTATATAGTGTGGATGTGAAGATCATGAGCGGTGGAAATTTTGGTGGCTGGCATCTTAGGTAACATGTCTTAAATTGACTAGTGAGAGTATAAATGAATCAGTGGTTGTGGGTTGAGCTTTTACTCTATTAATGGCAGAATCTGTTCTTCTTAAGGACCATGTACGGTGCTGAGCTGAGACACGACATGGCATTCAGTGATCCTGCTGATTATCTTAAGGTTAATTAGCAACTTTAGGCTATCATTTGTGCAGAAAGCTGTTAATTTATATGTGGATTATCGCCACACCCACAAACTAACATGTGACATATGTAAATTAGGACAGGTGCAGGGCGCTCTCGCGTCCACGTCTTCCTATTTATATATTTGTGATGATATCTACCCTCAGTTTAAAACCGGGTGCGAATCTTCCAGTACCAATTCTAACCACCAAGCCCATGAATATACGTGCCTCCCGACAACAATCCTGACACTTTGGTGAGTGGCATAGGAAAATAGACCTCCCCTCTATAATATGTCGATTTTTACACGAGTTTCGCCAGTCAGCGTTGGACGATAGCCAATAAGAAAAGGTGTCTGTTGCTCCTCTCCGCGACACCCCTGTGAAAAGCTGTCTGGCCGTGACTTTTAATATTAATTCTCTGTTTTTGTATTTTGTTTGCTTACAAAATCCATTCCACTTGTTTCATTAAAAATATAAAATCACTTAGAATCCATGTCATATTACTTGCTACCATGGTTATGGTGAGTTTTGTCTTTTTTGCGGCCCTAAATTTTGCTGTTGAGAGTATGGGGTGAATGGGGACTGGCTAGCTTGATAACTTTCTAACTTAACAAGTACGTACAGCATTTTAGGTAAGTTTGCCTCTGCGTTATGTAGTATTGAATAGACTGTATAGTAGTCATATGCGAGTAATGCTGTAGGTTAGCTACAATATGAGATGTTTACATATCTACAGTAAGATATCAGGATGTGAGATGTCAAACGTTTAGGAAATCAAACCCTACAATGTTTCAACCACCATTAGCTAGGAGTATGGAAGTAAAAAGCAGCTAGCTTCTAGCTTGCTTACGTTAGCCAATCAGGCCATAACCATTCCTCATGTGTTATTGTAATTCCCCTGTTTTTTCGGCACATGCATGACGGCTAGGCTAGCAACAGAAGGGATCATGAGTAAGAGGACGGCAGCAGCGGATATCAAGACAACTTCTACAAAAAACACCTAAGTTGTTGACGCACCCATCTCCATTTGGTTTTGTTAGCTATAATGGTTTATTTGTTGTTCAATACTTAAGGAGATCCCCCTGGTATTAATTAAACTCTTACAGCATGAGTGAATGTCCATTATTTGTCTGACTGACTGTCATAGTTTACTAATATTTGACTGCACAGACAGATCCAGGCCATAGGTAGTGGACTAATCAGAAGGACATTGAGGTGTGAGATAAAACAATACTACAAAATAGCTCCCTGGATCTGTGTAATAGTATTGTAACACCCCTGGCCGGGACGCTAAATCAGGAGTCAGAGGTAGAAAACCCTGTGTAGTATTTATTAACCGTAACACAGACAGCTGTTTGGCCACTGTCTACACCAATAAAATCAGCAAACACCAATGACACTTGACAAACTCTCCTAGATCTGTAGCTAGCTCACCAAGTATATAAGCTTACAGTTCTCTGTCACACACAGGGGTGGATCCAAAAGAGAGTGAGATGCCTGCCAAACCCCACTTTATAAACTATGGCCAGAGACCCCTGGACACACCCCTGCTGTCCCTGGGCCCCCAGAGATGGCCCCCTTGCTGTGGGAGGTCCCACCTGGTAAAACAGGTCCAGTCAGGTGAGACCAGGTGTGTCTGCACACCAGAAGCCCCAGCTGGCTCACCACAGCCACTGCACCCTCTTCCTCACACAGCTCTCTCTCTGGCCACACTTTTCTCACAGTAGCCACATCCTTCTTCTGCACAGAGATGGCAGGACAGCGCGTCTGCTTTGGCTTGGCAAGGACTGCAACTCCTCCAGCCAACGTATGATCTGCCCCTGGGCTCCTTAAAGGACAGCAGCCACTGGAGAGCAGCGTGGTCAATGCGCACAACGAAAGGTATGCTACATAGATAGTATTTGAAGTGCCGCATGGCTGCTACTTCAGCCAACAGCTCTCGCCGTGTCACACAGTAGCGCCGTTCTACCTTAATGAAGGTCCTGCTGAAGTGCGACACCACTTTCTCTCCTTCTGGGCCAGGCTGCGCCAACACCGCTCCCAGGCCTATGTCGCTGGCATCGGTGTGGAGTACAAACGTGATGACTGAGTCGAGGTTGCACTGCGAAGTAGTTGTGTAAAGTTATTGAAATTGCCCATAGTTGATTAATAGGACCAGCATGATAAGAGGAATTGGGTTGGACGAAATGATGTTTACATTTGACATCATTTCTGTACTGTCATTCATCTGTAGATAACATTTTTCCTCTTGTGATATTTTCTACTATATAGAATACATGTTAACATCATTTAGGCATTATGATAATGTGTGTATTTTTATAGAACAGATAATAATTTGTCACGAGACAAGTAATGTGTTAACAACTTACAAGAAAGTTTGAATGAAGAAAAACAAGAGAGCACCCCTGCAGGCATAAGCACCAATCTTGTTAGATTAGACAGTGCAAGGACATTGATGATCTAACAGTTATTATTTTCAGAATCCACAGTAATAGTTAACACATTGTTAATCTTTTACAAATATCTCATAACCCTTTTCAGTATTTCTTGCTTTTATAATGTAAGGTTCAGTGCTGCTTGTTGCCCTCCTGTGTTTGTACATTACTGCATCTTGCTACTCACCTGCTCCTTGTTTGCCTCTGGAACGCACCCTAGTCTGACATTACATCAGCCACTCACCCTCATGGTTTGCATCTATGTAGTGTTTGTGGGGGTATTTAATTGGTGTACTTGTCAGTCGTCTCTTGTCAGGTATTGTCAACCTGTAGCCTACGTACTGTTTTTGGTACTCTTCCTCGCTATTGATTGTGTGCCTCTGAATTATTTTACTTCCCTTTGGCCTTAACCTTGGGTACTTTGCCTTGTGCATTTTGGATGACCTGGTTGTGAAATCCACCTGGATGTTGCCTCTGATTTGCCTGTTGGATTCGGTCATTTGAATTACGCTCTGTATCTGGATACACTCCAGTCTCTTGCACCCATCATTACATATATGTATCACATGAATTAACTGAATAAATGTTCACATGCACAGAAATGAAATACCACTGTTCACAGCACATATTGTCAACAAGAAATTATGCATTTTACAGTTGTGCTTAAAAGTTTGCATACCCTTGGAGAATTGGTAATATATATACACCATTATATACACCAAGAAAAGATGAGTAGGCAAAACACATCTTTTATTTCTAATGGGATTCCCATTAAACTGTAGGTCACAACATAATGGCACAATCTTAAAAAATCTGCATACCCTCAGTTCTTCATGATAGACTAGAGATCTGATCAAGGACAAGCTGCAACTCTTCTTGTTTACACTTAAAAGTAAACACCTATGTCCCCCCAATTGCATGGACAGGACTGGAAAGTTCTGCAGCAGACTGCAGGCTGGGTATCTGAATAAGTACTTTGTGACAACTAGTAATGTAAAAAGGGCATAATAAATACATTTGCTTGATATTTGATATGTAAGCTAATTCAGAGAAAAGGAATTTGCCCCAATGTGCATCACTGTCATGGTTTTTATTTTGAAGTCCAAAATAATATTTACAATGTATGAATTATGTTTTTTTTATAGTTTGTTTGCAATACACTGTCTTCATTATGTTTATAATTAAGTTTTTCATTGTATTTATAATATTGTTTATAATGGTTTATGCTAATGGTTTGTACTGTGCCCTCTGTAATTATTTTGGTTTTCTATTACAAAAGCTTTCAATTCAGTTACTACAAGGTTATGGTATTGATTTGCTGTAAGGGTGCGTCCTTCTCTCAGCCACCTCCTCTAAGACATCCAGCTTGAACCCCTTCCTGATTTTCCGCATCCCCAGACCTGATGTTGAAACCCTAAACACACCACCTCAAAAAGATGGCACAAGCTACCACAGACTGGCAGAACCTACAGTCCCCTCCAAAAGTATTGGAATGGCAAATTCCTTTGTTTTTGTTGGTCACTGAAGACATTTGGGTTTAAGATCAAAAGATGAGTATGAGATTTCAGAATTTCAGCTTTAATTTCCTGGTATTCCCATCTAGATGTGTTCAACAACTAGGACTGTATGCAGCAGTGTATTGCATACATCAAAGTACAAATTGTGGTCTGCCAATCAGGTGGTCAGTGACCCAGTAGATGAGGGTTGCTCCATGTCCAGTAGAGGCATCACCAGACTGATGGACCCTCTATACAACATGAATCAGTTAAAAAGACCAAACCTAACCCTAACCTCTGACATATGTATTCATTGTTTTTGGGATACAAATGTAATGGGGATCATTTAACTTTATTCTCGAGCAAATGTTGTAGTCTTCAAATCATACTATTAGACTACTTCAAAATGGATATGTTCTGAAAGCTGCTACTTTAGAGCCTACAATGAACAAATACATATCATGAGCAGCAATCTTGATGGGACCCATTAATTGTGGTCAACTGAGTGTGACAAAATTCCTTAATGTATCTCTATTGATGACATCTTACTAGTCATGTCCATTCCTGACTTTAAGAAAAAAAGATACATTAAAAATTGAGATGACCTCAAAGTCACTACACAGGTGCATGTACATGGAAGGACAGAGTGATGCAATTTGTATCCAAGTCAGGAATCAACATACTGTAGGAAAACCGAATTCAGGCTTTATCTCTCCTCATCTGCAATCTCCCGGTAAGACTGAGCTCTCAGTAGATCTCCACAGGATAATAAGGGAACATGTTATCTTCACAGTATAACACCAAATCACTTCAGGGATATATCAATCTATCCAATCAGGAAGCATAAGTGATTGTGAATTAATGTCACCTGTTCTGGTGCTAATGAAAGTGACAACAGGTGCACTGGAGAGACAACAGTAAGACAACCCCCAAAAAGGGAAAGGTTTTGCAAGTGGTGGCAACAGACAAGTGATCGCTCCTTATCCTGACTGATTCTTCTCTAGTTTTGCTAGTGTCCATGTCGCTACTGGTCACATGAGTTGGTCCCTTCAGCCCATTCAGGTTGCACAGGCAATCCAGCATCTCCAGTATGGCATATCCATATGTGTCGTCGCAAGGTTTGCTGTGTCTCCCAGTACAGTCTCAAGTGCATTGAGGAGATACCAGGAGACAGGCCATTACACGAGGAGAGCTGGACAGGGCCGTAGAAAAGCATCAAACCAGCAGCAGGACAAGTATCTGGAGGAACAGGAGAAGCACTGCCAGAAACTGTCAGAAACAGACTCCATGAGGGTGGCATGAGGGCCTGACAGCCTCTACTGGGACCTTTGCTCACAGCCCAGGACTGTGCAGCTTGATTGACATTTGCCAGAGAAAACCAGAATTGACACGTCCACCATTGGCGTACTGTTCTCTTCTTAGATGAGAGCAGGTTCACACTAAGCATGTGAAAGACATGGAAGAGTCTGGAGATGCCGTAGTGAACATCATGCTGCTTGCAACATCATCCAGCATGACCGGTTTGATGGTGGGTCAATAATGGTCTGGGGAGGCATATCCTTGGAGGGTCACATAGACCGCCACTTGCTAACCAATAATATCTAGACTGCTGTTAGGCACCGGATGAAATCCTCAGGCCCATCACCTTACGCTGGTGCAGTGGGCCCACATAATGTTCTGCATTAAATAATTTTGCCACTGGCCGTTTCAACAGCTAATAGGCCATTGGTGAACGATATTGATACATTTACACTGACCAACGTTTCCAAAGTTTACCTCCACCACAAACAGCGTACATGAACTGTATGGCGTTTGACACCGGCCGTTTTAACAGCGAATTTGCCAGTAACAGGCTTTACCAGTATCTACTAAATTACTGGAATAGTCACGAATTGAGTAATTGCTAGCGAGTCTGCCAAAGTGATTTCATTTCATGGCATAAGAACATATTTTTTCTTTCATTTGTGAATGACATTGACACAATTACATCAATAAATGGGCCAATAACAACGTTTTTCGTCAAATGAAAAGAAATCATCGCAATACTGTATGAACATAGTTATATTATTATGCGGCCCACAAATAAATGTCATTGCTCTCAATATATTACAACTTACGTCATCCAGGTGAAAAGCACTGTCTTTAACCACTACACCACGACATTACACGATTCAACAGTTGCTAGAGACAATTGAACATTGTGTCAAACTGACTAACGTTTCTTATTAAAATGACCTCCATCATAGCGTCTATGAACTGAATGGCTTTTGCCACAGGCTGTGTTAACAGCTTATTAGCCAGTAATAAGCTAACTAGTATCTACAATCTTCCTAGGAATATTCATAAGACTAGAGCGAGACTGAAGATGAACATTTCCATGCCAGAAAAAGTCGCTATATAATCGTATACAGATTTTGTTAAGGCTTACTATAACGTAACTACTCTATGTTAGGCAAGGGACACTAAGTCAGTTTGTAAACATTAAGACGGGTGACGTGGGGTTTCTACGTTGACATTTGTAAAACCTTTCAAAACCTAGCTATCTAAAAATTCCAGTCGTCAACATGGAACATTTTAATTATTTTGTCCAAACATAACAGATGGATGACGACTAATGCACTAATGCATGAATTAGAACGCCAACAAAACTGCCTTTCGCAGAAAGCCGACATGAAAAGCCACCATGGCTTTTCACCTAGCGATAGAAACTACTAAGACAGAGTTAGTAAGAAGAGTGCAATACATAGTGAAGAGATTTAAAAGGCTGATTTATGAATGGGAATATAATTGTATAAACATCTTTTTCAAGTGAGCTGTTCAGCAATTTAATAATTGGAAATAAAACATTTTATACTTATCTATAATTGTTACATGCCTTGTCCATCTGGATAAGTGTCTACTGAGTTAGTCACATGTGTGTTAACAATTATCTTTCCTCAACTATGCATATAAAAAGGACACAAATTTACCTCACAAGTTAAGGAAAAACGGTCCGGTTCCCGAGAAATGCCGTGATATGTCCCAAGTTTTGACCCTCCACTTTTGGACTTGTGATGCCACCTCTACCTTCTACTGTTACGGAAGGTTTCAGCCAGTGAACTTTTCTTCTACACCTATTGATTCATACTGCGTAATTCGCTACGCTTGTGAGGAGATCCGAACACGGGACCTATACTTTGCAGGTCCGCTTCGCTAAATACTGCGCTATTCAGAGTCTGTCAGTCACTAAGAGCCATTCGCTCTTAGCCGGCACCGCTTACCCGGTCTGGCAAAATACAATTACATGTTTTACATTATACAAATTTAATAGACAGTCCCCTCCAAAAGTATTGGAACGGTAATGCAAATTCCTTTGTTTTTGTTGTTCACTGAATACATTTGGGTTTAAGATCAAAAGATGAGTAAGAGACAAGAGTTCAGAATTTCAGCTTTCATTTCCTGGTATCCACTAGTCTGCATGACTAGTCTAAGTTTCCATCCTTGGTTTAAACCTATAAAAACTGCATTTCTTGTTAAAGAAGATAAACCAACATGAAGACCAGAGAGCTGTCTATCGGAGAAAAGCAAGCCATTGTCAAGCTGAGAAAAGAAGGAAAATCGACCAGAGCCGTTAGACAAACATTGGGTATAGCAACCACAACAATTTGGAATGTCCTGAAAAAGAAAGAAACTACTGGTGTACTGAGCAACAGATGTCAAACAGGTCGGCCAAAGAAAACAACAGTAGTTCATGACAGAAATATCGTGAAAAGATGATTTAAGATGATTTTTCCCATTACTTTTGCTCACCTAAAAATGCTGTGGTCTAATACAAACGGTGATATTGTCGTTGTTTAACACATCTAGATGTAAATACCAGGAAATGAAAGCTGAAATTCTGAACTCTTGTGTCATACTAATCTTTTGATCTTAAATCCAAATGTCTTCAGTGAACAACAAAAACTAAGGAATTTGCCTTGCCATTATAATACTTTTGGAGGGGAATGTAGGTGATCAGCAACTAAGTGAGCGATCAAATGTTAGTTGATGCTTTTTGCCTTGGCATTACGCATTGTTTTGCAGGCAATGCAAAGACAGAGTACATTAAATTCCAAATAAGGGTGAAATGTCAAGATTGAGCTGAATACTTTTTTGTTGATAACTTAGAAGAAAAAAAGCCACATTTCCAATATTCTGCCTGTAATTCATTTGGCTAGACAACAAAAACAACTTTAAAGTAATTTTTCTCAGTACTAAACTCTAGCATGTTAAGGTCTTTAGCCTTTTTATGGCACTATTGTAATCAACTATAAATAGAAAACATTTAATATAAAACATATGTAAGAAATTCAGATGCTTCATTTATTTTCTTAAATTTAGATTCAACTTTATTGTAACTGAACAGTATGAGTACAGTACAATCAAATGCAGTTAGCATCAAACCAGCAGTGCAAATAGAAGAGGGCAATTCTAAAAGTACAGTGTAGGCAAATTGAAATGTAGGGATAGCAGCATGGAGGTGAAGGGTCTCTGATGATTCCGCATGCCCTGCACAGACATCACCTGTGCTGGAGGTCCACAATGGTTGAGTGCTGGGCAGCAGGATGATCATGTTATAAAATCAATCACATAAATTTTATGAAGCCGTTTTTACATCAGCAGTTGTTACAAAGTGCTTTCACAAAACACCCGGCCTTAAACCCCAGAGAGCAAACAACAATAGTGATGAACTTCAGTGGCTAGGAAAAACTCCCTAAGATGGCCAAATTTAGGAAGAAACTTAGAGAGGAACCAGGCTCCAAGGGGTGACCAGTCCTCTTCTGGCTGTGCCGGGTGAACATATTAAGAGTCCAACATTTTAAAACTGTTGTTCCTTATTGCAGTCTGTGGAAACATTAAGTTGTTTCTTATGGCCAGGTTCTGTATCCTCTCTGTTGACTTCAGTCAAAAAGCGAAGGTAGGTTGGAAAGGGGTAGAAGGAAAAGCAAAGTCTTCAAGCGTCATCCCTGTTACATTCTCTTCAAGCTCTTTTACCAAAAGAGGAGCAGAACTTGGAGGAACCTAGTGAAGATATTTTCTTATATAGAATTGGAGATTCCCTTCAGGTTCCATCAAAGTGTTCCTTGTAGTGCTGCTTTGAGTTTCAGTCATCCTTCCCAGTTGATTGCAGAAGATCAAATGTGATGCTATCCCTACTTTATCCCGTTGGAGGTGGGTCTGATTTTCCAAACAAGATGTTAAGTTGCTGGAGATCCTGTAAAAAAAGTTAGAAAGTGGAAAATAATGGAAAATGGAGAATCATTTCTAAAAGTTTTGCTTTGATCAGTAAGATTACATTGCTTCTTGACTACCAGTTATGAATGTCAACCTTTAGAAGAGGACACTTACGTCTAATGATTATTTGACTTTGGGTCAAGTTATGACAAGTCTGACATCCAGCTGTGAGAGAGGATCTGCTCCAGGTTGGGTCTTTTGCATGGATCTCTCATAAGGCACAAACGGACCAAATTCCTGCATTCTATGAAAAAACAGGAATTTCTATGTTATGGGAATAGTATGGAGATATCACACTTAAATATAAAACAAAATGCTATCTACAGCTTTTAAATCATTCCTTGAATATGGGGGATCTGGAGAGATTCTGTATGAACGATCATACCCATATGGATCAATAATGGGAATAAAACCTTTGCATAACAATGCGTTTCCTGACAAATGTAGGAACATCATTTAGAAATGCGTGGCCAACCCATGTATAAATGGCACAGAAACTACTTTATTGGTAATCTATATATTTTACATAATGAATTCGTAATTTTTGTATGGTATAGAGTAACAACATAAATTAGGGCTGTCAAAGTTAATGAGCTAACGCCTGCAAATAATTTACAATACTTAAATTATTACTTCCATTAATTTTTTGTCATCGCCAATCACGTTTCCACATAAACATATTGCTATAGTGGAATTAGGAAAAAAATCCATCCCCCGCATAAATTTCAGATCTCCCCTGGTAAATGTTTAGTCACCTCATGACATTGCCTTTTAAGTTTCAATGAATTTGGGAATAATTTAATAAATGCAAGTACTTTGTTGTGCCTACCCATCCACCAGCAAAAATACTCTTTGCATGCCCCCCTCCTGATCCCATTCTAACAACATTTCAACATAAACATGAAAGGACAATACCTTGAAAACCTTAGGTGTGATTGAGTGTTAGATCAAATACTGAAGTTCTCTAGATAAGAGGGGCTTATATGTGTTTTGTACATTAGCCAAACATAGCAGTTATTGTACTTGGGACTTTAATCAAGAACAATGGTATGAGCTGATATAACTATGGGATCATAGACAAGTCACCTTCGGCTACATATAGATGCTGACAGTTATTCTGGTAAGTTAGGGGCCGAATTTTAAGGGCTGTGACAATATGAATTTATTAAATTCCAAGTGAACCTCTGCGCATAGTTTACAATAAAACACTACGTCTATAACATGCCAAGTCTCAAAGGTGTGTTTGAAGGGCAAAACACACACTGAAAAATGGCAATTAATTGCGATTTACCACAGAAGATTATGCAAATAATCGCTATAAATTATTTTAAATGTTGGACAGCACTAATTTATATTCACAGAGTATCTTAGTACCTTTGGAGATTCCTCTATTGAAGCGCATGCAACCTTTCACAATCTCAGAGTCCTCCATGAAGGGCAGCTTACCGTTGACCATTCCAAAAAGAAGAACACCAAGGGACCAGACAGTGG